>CAMOHE010044760.1:53963-101704 GCA_946598075.1 Artocarpus hirsutus
GTCTAAATTTATTTAAATTATTGTTAATTTATAGTTGAATCTCTCTCCTGTTGATTTTATGTTTTGTTGTCTTCTTGAATTAAGGAGAATGTTGAATTTTTCTTTTTTCTTTTTGTGAAAATTAAAAGTGAAGAATTGTATTGGTTGTGTTGGGTAAAAAAGTAATTATATTGATTCTAATTTTTCCATCCTTGAGGTTTTACCTTCAAAACCAAACACATAGAGGTAAATTTATTTTCTTTCCTTCCTATCATACCAAACAACTAAAGAAAAAACTAAAATACTTTCTTTCATTTTAGTTTTCCATCCTTTATAATTTTCCTTTCCCTCTCATTTTCTTTAATTCCTACCAAACACAGGATAAGCGTCGTCAGAACTTATTAGTAGATTAGATCTCAATGGAAGGTTACGTCTCATATATATTACGAGATTATTGGCTACTGCTGTAGAATGTATTACTTTTTTTAGTTGAATGAAATGAAATTTCCCTATAAAAAAAAGAGAAAAGAATAGACCCATGCTAGACTCATTCATGATACACAATCGCTTTCCTATGACTCCAAACCAACACCAAATGTCAGAGAATCAAAGATAAGCCTCTTGACATTTTCACAACAAAGAATTTGGTGTCGGAGACAAACACAAAAATTGATGGACAATACCAAAGGCAAAATCTTTGCACCAAAGTATGGTCTGCGCAACGAGGATGTTTTGATTTTTGAATAGGCACGAAATCATCGGCAATTACTCTTTTTTTTTTTAATTATTTTATTATTCCCTTGCTATATTATTGCAACTAATTACAATCCCATCGCCTCATTTCTTCTTTAGGGCAATTAAGAACAATAACCGAGTTTATATTTTAAAAACTACGTCCTTACTAGTGCATATCATGCTCATAATAACGTGAAATCACTTGTGCCACAATCAAGGTTATAAAACATTCACTAACAAACTCATTTTTGCGCATTAAATTAATATCACAATCACAGATCATGTCTTGATAGAATATGATTAAAGATGAAGGGGAGTAACTATAGAAGGCAATTAAGTTATTTTTTATTATCCTACCACAATATGTTCTAGATGAATAACTAACATATACTTGAGAGGGATAGTTAGTAGACTAGTGGTGATATTCTTGGCATTTTATTAGGCACTAATCATCCTATAATCACAGGTCATTGACATTTTAGCACGGATTTGGTAACAAAGATTACTTTCTATCAAATTCATTTCACACGCATATTTTCTCACAATTATGATGGTCATGCAAACTTAAATTAAAAGATTAAAATAAAAATTGATGTAAAACCTGCATGAAAACAATCATATATTTGTGGTTACGGACCTAATCTTTGACTAAAACCACACCCTATACTAAATTAAAAAAATAATAATAAATTCCATTGCAAAAAAGTAACACGAAGAAATAACCTCTTTTACTCATCCACCATCAGATGCCAAATAAGTCAGTCAGCTAGAACGATTAATGCCCAATAAAATAATTCAAGACGCATTAGATTTACAAAAATTTACGTGATCAGCGCCGATGAATCTACATTTGGGTAGGTAAAAAGGCAACGTTCATTGATAAATCCAATTATAGCATGAATAAATGCCTAAAAAATTCAACCCAAAAAAAAAAAAAACCAAAAGGAAGACTTTTTACGGTAACCAAGCGAGATGCATTTTCACCCAAACGGTAAATGCTGTAAATCCCTTTTTCAAGACTTTCAAACCAAACGGAAGCGGCCCAAAATTTCATGGGAGTATTCTCCGTCAGTTTGAATTGAGATGATAAGGGAAGAAAAGATCATCAATAAAGATCTACTAGGATTTTCTCACACCACTCAATACAGAGCAATACGGCCCAGATAAGGCTCCTGCGTCCAGGGCACAGTCCATTATTGCCTGCCCTTGCTCAGTTCTTGCTTACTCAGCATGTGGTCACGCATACCATACACACCTCTCTCTCTCTCTTGCACCTGAAACTGTACCTAATAACCCCATCCCACCACCACCCCCAAGGACCATTTTCTCTCCAAGTGGCCCCCACCAAACGACAGAGACATACGTTGCCCAAATTACTACTACATAAATTATATTTTTTGAAGACCCTTTTTTACATCGTACAAAAACTACCGACATTCATTCATGAATGCTTTTGAAATTCGTCTATAACTTGTCCAATAATTGATGGCACCATCATCATCTTTTTTTTTTTTTTTTACATTGTGAACTGTGACACATTTTGTTCTTGCTCTTTTCCGCAAATCCATTGTTGATAATTGAGATGTACTACGGATTTTGTTTTTGTTTTGCTTTGGGTGCTCATTCAATGCTGTTTTGGGAAATTACCTCCCCGAATTTGAGGAATAGCTGAGCGTCCGAGGTGCTCATGGACGGGCAATTGACCAAGTGCGGGGTCTTGAGATTTGCATACTCGTCAATGTAGCATGGCACTTTGGCGGATGGGAGTGTGGATGGCAGTGGGAGTGTCGGTGTCGGCTGTTTTGGGGGCACAGCAGGTGGCATGAGGCTGCCAAGGACGCGCGTCACTTCGTGCATTGTAGGACGGTCAGTTGGCTGTCGCTTGGCGCAAAGAAGAGCCAGCTGAAACGCCTTCCTCACTGCTCCCAAGTCGTTGCACGTAGCCGTTATCTCAGGGTCTACGGTCTCCATGACAGCATCGTTTGCTGTCTTGGATAATATCTGGGACAAATGTTAAGGCATTATGTGAGAAACTAGCCAAAGAACATACCATAACAACCTAAAAGAATGCACCTTTATCAATCAAATTACGGATCATTACATTATACAAATAAGCAAGAACTGACCAGGTGGTGGAGATTGGATTCGTTATCGACGGCTTTTCTTCCCGTTAGCAACTCCAGCAGAACGATTCCATAGCTATATACATCAGACTTCTCGGTAAGCCGCGAGGTTCGAGCATACTCTGGATCTATGTAGCCAATGGTGCCCATTATGTAAGTAGAAGTATATGACTTTGAGATGCACAAGCTCTTGGCAATACCAAAATCGGTGAGATGAGCCTCAAAATCCTTGTCCAGCAAAATGTTTGATGACTTCACATCTCGGTGTATAATGCGCGGGCTACAATCATGATGCAGATAGGAAAGTCCTTGGGCCGCTCCGAGAGCTATCTTAAGGCGAGTTTCCCAGTCAAGCTTTTTCTTTTTGGAAGGGCCTGCAAAACATTAATCACATCTCTAAGTTAGAAAAGAAGAAACAAGCTTACAAGCCAAGATCTGTTGGAAAATATAAAACTTACCGTGAAGGAGATCCCAAAGACTACCATTTTCCATGTAATCGTAGAAGAGAAGATTTCCTGATGGAGACAACGAATATCCTTGTAGGCTGACCAGATTCCGATGCTTGATGCAACCAACTGTCTCGAGTTCTGTCTCAAATTCCTTCAAGCACTGAGGATAGTGAGAGTATAGTCTCTTGATAGCCACTGGCTTGCAATTTTTGAGGACGCATTTGTATACCGTGCTCGAAGCACCATAACCAATTATGTACTTCTCACTCAAGTTCTCGGTCATCCTCATGATGTCTTCGTAAACATGAAGTGCCATATTCATGTGAAGAATCACCAGCTTTGGCGTTGAGTAACAAACAGCTGTTTTGGAATCACACACAATATAGCAGCAGAAACGGGAAACCATTCAACAATAACTCACAAAGCGAAAAGAAATTGCATATGGGTTTTGAGCAAAAACAAATTAAAATACCTGGTTTGTCAAGTGAACCATCTGGAAAAGGTACTGGATTCTGGGGCCAGCATGCAGCCACTAAGATCAGGAGAAGAATGACAAGGGCACCAAGAGCGATTCCTAGGATAGCTGCTTTGGAAATCGTAACTAGAACGAGGGCAACAAACAGGAACAGGAACATTTAAATGAATATTCAAGCGCTACGCTTTTGAAAGCGCATGAAGCTACTAAACATTTAGTTACTGAAAATACGACTCAATATCGTCATCATTGATTGTCTTGTAAGAAATTAGGTTAAAACTGACACCAGTGTTTTCGTTATTGTATTTACCTCGTTCTGCTGAATGAGATGCATGACATGGTGAACTGAGCCAGTAGCCACAAAGTCCGGGATTTCCAATAAAACTTCCACAAAGAATTTAAATCAATGAACAGCAAGAAAGAAACATTCAATCAATTAGAAAATAACGAGCACTTTTTGCGT
Organism: Artocarpus hirsutus; assembly: GCA_946598075.1. NCBI lineage: Eukaryota > Viridiplantae > Streptophyta > Magnoliopsida > Rosales > Moraceae > Artocarpus > Artocarpus hirsutus. Next base: position 58,188 of record CAMOHE010044760.1, read on the forward strand.
CATCATATCATATTTTATGATATGCCAATCTTCAAGCGTGCAACATTAACTTCGAACTTTGAAAGAAGAAAAATTTTCTAACCTGTCAGGTGAAAACCTAGAGAAGTTATTGCTTGTGGGGATATTGCCCACCAAATTGTTGTAAGATACATTTCTGCAGAGATTTGATCATTTTACGGTTGTAAAATTGAAAAATTACACGAGAAAAATCTAACTTTTCTGAACTGTGAACTTACAGTACAGTAAGGCTAAGACAGTTTATCAGTGACACTACATCCCCTGATAAATTGTTGTGTTCTAGTCTCCTGCAAAATTTGCAGTTAAACACTAAAACCAACGACGTATGAAAAATCAGCCTAACCAATATGAACAATTAGCTACCAAACACAAGAGTTACAAATCAAGAACTTGACATACAAGAAGAACATATTCTGAAGCTGACTAAGTTCTTGGGGTATTGGACCAGCAAGGTGGTTGTTTGAAAGATCTCTACAATACAAACACATGAAATAATCAATTAGGAAGGACAAAAAAAAAAAAAAGAAGGAAAGCTAAATGGAATCCATAGGATTTCTTTGACAAGATTCTTGAAGGAGCAACTACGTACATTTCCATAACACTTCTTAGATTACCAAACTCTGCTGGAATATTTCCTGTTATGTGATTTTTGCTCAAGTTCCTACCACAAGAATAGCGGGTGTCAGCAAAAAGGACAGAAAAAAAATACGGTAAAACAATTGGTAGTCAAACTCACAGCTTTAGAAGATGCTCCAAATCACCAACAGAAGGAGGAATCGAGCCATTGATTTTGTTATTTGAAATATCCCTGTACATTTGAGTGTTTATATATAAGATGTCAAGACAAGAAAGCAAATGCTAGATAAAAAATGGAGTGCAAAGCACTTACAAGGTATCTAAATTGCCGATCCGAGATAGCTCAATTGGAATGGAGCCATGAAGATTGTTAGACGAGAGATTTCTGGAAAGAGAATAAATTTAGTTAACGCCATGCCAATCAGCATACATATCAAGAAGTTGTGAACAATAAATGGTGTAACGACGAATTTAATATTAGATAAGATGATTAACAAAAAGAAATGCATAATACTTACAAATATGTCATGCTCTCTAGCCTCTGGAACGCAGTTAAGATGGTCCCGTTAAGCTTGTTCCCATGCACATTGCTAACGCCACAAATAATCAACTTAAACCAGAAGAACAAAAAAAATTACCCAATCAAACATTATGGTTTTAAGTTTGGGTACTTACAGGCTGTTGAGATTAGTACATGAACTAAGATTCTCAGGTATAGGACCCTCCAGGTTGTTGTTAGCAACATTTCTGTAGGAATTATTGAAATCAGTATAGCTCAAGTTTAAGAAATGAAGCAGGGAATGGAATTCAGATTTTTGGTAAGATAACTTACAAGTCAAACAAATTTGTTAGCTTCCCAAGCTCAGGTGGAATACGCCCTGAAAGATGATTATCATTCAATTCCCTGCAAAGGCAGGACAAAACTTAGAGCATGAATGACATTTATGCTAGTTGTGAAATAATCCCAGAGAATAATGTTAAATCATGCATACAAGTAGTGCAGCTTTGTCATATTTCCAAGCTCGGGGGGAATTGGTCCAGTCAGCTTGTTGCTGTGCAAATACCTGCAAGTTTTGTGATAACCAAAGTCAGATTGTATACAGTTCCTGTGGATTTGGAGTTTTCCTAGCACTGTACTATCAGATATATGATCAGAAATCTAAACCATATTATCATAAACATTCAAAGGAAATCCACATCAGGAACTTTATTGTGTGGATTATTGACAAGAGCAGCTTGCGTAAATCATTAAGCTTAAGCAAATACTTACAATTTCTCTGTATAAGTCAGATTTCCAAGAATAGGAGGGATGGCCCCGCTTAACTTGTTGCAACTCAAATCTCTGGTTAAACGAAAGAAAAAATTACGCAACCGAGATAGATAAGTAATACATTTTGTTTGAAAACTACAGCATTGAGGTTAAACACAGTAAAAAAGCACTTACAATACAGCAAGCGCTTGCATCAGACCGATCACAGAAGGAATATGCCCAGTAAGCTGATTACCCTGCAGTGATCTACAAGCACAAATGCAAAAGCAAATCTTAAATCAAAGAAGAAACGATAACACAACAAAACCGGCGATACTAATTGGAAAAGGCAGGCACGTACAATGTGGCAACTTGCAGGAACCCGATATTAAACGGAATCTCTCCCACCAGCCGGTTATAAGACAAGTCCCTGCCAGGCCAAACGTAGTAAACATCACTCAATTAACCGGCTTAAAAATTTCCACAAATTTTGATCACACAAGTTAGGAGAATTACATACAAGACCTGGAAGGCAGTGCAGTTCCCTATATTCTGCGGAATTGTTCCGGTCAAGCTGTTGTTTCTCACATCACTGCAAAAAGTGGAAAAAACAGAATGTCACACTAACGAAACATCTTATCTGCGTAGCATTTATAAGTAATACAAACAGCGTTTGATAATTTAATAAGTATTAAGATTGCAACTTACAAATACCACAACCCAGTTAACTGGCACATATCAGAAGATAGAGTGCCCACCAAGTTATTCCCTCGTAAACCACTGCAACAAAGAAGACAGAAAATAGCTCAAGTTTGAGGCCAAAAATGTTACGAGACAAGTGAAAGAAGCATTAAAATGGGCTTTCAATTACACTCACAGATACTGCAAAACTTCATTCCAGTATATAAGTCTAGGTATTTCCCCACTCAGATTATTCTGCGCCAAGTCTCTTGAACCACATTTAAGAGAAATGGATCAATGTCAGTCATTCACAGGCAACACTTCTAGTGAGAATTTCAAACTAGAACATAGAAAGATGGGAAATGGAGGAACTTACAAAACTTTCAAGTTGGGAATCTGGGACAAGGTTGAAGGAATAGGTCCAATCAATCGATTGTTTTTCAAGACTCTAAAAAAACCCATTTTCAAGAAATCTCTATTAAGACATTTGAATAAGTATGCACTGAGAGAATATCTCATGATTTGCACTAAACACTTACAGAAACTCCAGTTGTTTTAACTTCGAGATTGAAAATGGTATGTCTCCGTATATCTCATTGAATGACAAGTCCCTATTAACCCCATTCAACAGAATCACAATAATGCCTATTCTTTAATAGGGAAAAAAAAGGATTTAACCAACATTAAAACAGCTTACAGGTTTGCCAAAGAAGAACAATCACCAATCTCATCTGGGATTTGGCCTGAAAGACGATTTCCTCTAAAATCACTGATCATAGAACACGAAGTAAAAATAATTAGTACTTTACGTTCCTTTATTTCTTTTCTGAAAAAAAAAAAATAATAAGTAAAAGAAGGAGAGAAGAGTACATATATTGCAGGCTCTTTAGATTTCCAATTGAAGGTGAAATTTCTCCTTCGAGATTAAGACCCGATAAATTACTGAAAAAGGCGCAAACACAAAGAATAACAGCAAAAAATAAAAACCAGAATTATAGCATCACAATTCATAAGAAAACAAGAAACCAGAAATAACCCAAAACTACAAAACAAAATTGAAGAGAGAAAAAAAAACTACTTACAGTGAGACGACACTGAAGGTGACATTGTCACAAGTGACTCCTCTCCAAACGCAATAATCTGAAGATGGCGAGTCTGTCCAGTCATACAAGACATTGTCCACGTCCTTAAACGACTTCTTTATCTCCAACAGCGTTGCTCCTTCATCATCATCGTCCACAATAATAATATTAATAGAACCCATAAATTTCAGGAAAGCGGGAAAAAAAAAAACAGAGCAAAACAAGCTTCAAAAACAACAAGCTCACCGTCGTCTGAATCGACCGAACGGAAGCTCAAGCAAAGGAGAACAGCCAAGAGAACGAACTCGACCCGAAATGTCATGGCTTTAAAACGGCGACGTTTCACCACTACCTTAGATAGATAGAGAGCGAGATAAGAGAGAGAAGAGAAGATATAAGCTATGTCTCAGTGCCCATTTGAAGAAGTAAAACAGAACCTCCTCTATCTATGCATCTGTCCCTCTCCTCGGGCTCGCCGACATTGATAACGCTCTTGTTCTTCACGTTTACTGTGAAGTTCGGAAGTGAAAAGCTCCTTTCCTGTTTTTCTCTCTTTTTTTTTTGTTTTTAAAAAACAATAATTTCGGGGGATGGTGATGACTGAGAAACTGATGAGTTCATCAACTTTGGGTCGTTCAATCACATCGCTCTGAGCACATATAGACCTCTAAGCACAACTGTGACAACTAGAGAGAGAGAGAGAGAAACGAAGAAGTAAAGAGAGAGAAAGAGAAAGAGAGAATTATTTTCATATAAAGTTAAAACCTTCTGCCAGAGCTCTGCCATAAGACCTGCAACATTGCAGTTCTTTCTTCTAATCTCTCTCGCACTTATTTCTCTCAGCTTCTCTCTCTCTACATTGTATCAAAGTTCCCACTTCTGGGTGTTACTGTTATTGTTAATTGTGAAAGCCATGCCATGCCATTTGTGAATAATGGGTCGCTTTCTTTCTCTTCGGCCTTTGCCGCTAAGCTGCAAAAAAGTGGGTTGAATGTGAAATGTAATATTATTTTGGTAATGCTATATAAGCCTAAGTATGAGCTCAGCTAAGTATTGTTAGTAGTAGTGATCCTCGCCATCTGAGAATGACTGCCCCACGCTCTCTCTCAATTATAAACCTTTCTCCTTATTTTGGTGTACTTGTGCTACTTTCAAATTTTATAAAAAACTAAAAATAAAAAAAAAGGAGTTGGAGGGGAAAAAAAAAAAAGAGTGGGAAAAAAACACCTCCTTATCCGAGAACGAAAAGCATGTTCGCTCTTTTTTTTAAGGCTTTTCTCTCCTGGAACACCCAAAAAAAAAAAAAATGCACATAGATGTTTATTTTTAAGTCGTCAAATTAGTAAATAAAATAATTTTAAGTGAATCTAAGAATTTTAAGGTCCATTTGATAAATAAATTCGAATTGCGTATATTTGTATTATTTTAATTTAAGTTGTGTGTTTTTTGTTATTTGAATTGAAGTTTAGATGCACATTTAAAGTATTAATCTGAATATGAAATAAAATTGAAATTTGTATTTGGATAGATAGTGGAAAAAGTTTTTAATTAATTATTAAATCTAACAAAATTTTAATATTGATGATATTAAAAAATATGCAATATAGATTTTGATTTATTCATCTCTTTATTATAAATGTAATGAAACAATAATCATCTCAAACGGATATTAAAGAAAAAAGTTATGATTTTACTGTATTGAACTGATCCGAGTCTAAAAAGTTTAAAAAAAGTATAACTTTAAAAACTTTGATTCAAATTATTCATTTAATTTAAATTTTAAAAGAAACAAATATTTATCTAAATGATTCTTTAGATTCGGTCTAAAAATTAGCTAAATATATCAAACAAATTGACCCTTAAAATGTGTGCTATCCAAAAGTTCCACAAGAATAGCGCTCCTTTTTTAATATTATATTCTTGATCAATAGTATATCATGAAGCTTCATTTGATGGAAGGAATTGTAAGGAAGCAACGAATTGAGAGCAGGACGTACAAGGAATATAAATGATGGAGAGAATTAGAGTAACCTTTTATATTGTTTGGTATGAGATTATGAAAGTTGAAATGATATATGATAGTCATATGTCTAATTATTATATTATTTATTTTGCTATTTGTTCGTTTATTTTATAAGGTAACAAGGTCTTTGTGTTTGTGGTGCATAAGTTCAAAATAGTTTGGTTTAAAAATGTATGGTTGAATTATGGGTTATAAACTTTGTATTTCAAACAGCGGTTTTGAGCTAGTTTTTGGATTGTAAATGTTTAAAACGATAACTTGTGTTTGAAAAACTATGATTTATAAAAAAAATAACTTTATGTTTTAAACTAGTAGTTTTAAACTGATTTTTGAATGTAAATGTTTAAAATTAGAATAATAGTTTAAAACGATAACTGGTGTTATGGTTTATTGAAGGAAACGATAATAAAAATGATCTTACTATAGAAAATAGTCCATTGTCGGCCAAACTTAAAAGAGGAGGTAGAGTTTAGATTTTAAGTGATTAGATCAGCTTAAAACCATCTTTTATGGTTTAAAATGGCTTTGATTGTTATTTGACCAAACATCAGTTTAAACAATCTCTATTATTTAAAACCGCTTCCATGGTTTATAACTTATGTACCAAACGTTACATCAATTAAAATTTGACGTATTTGTTGGATCATTTCGCTAATTATATAATAAAAATGGTGTGTTTAGAGAAAGAGACTCTCCCTCCATCTCTTCCCCCCTCCTCTTTTCTCTCTAATGAAATGATAAATTGAGGCTCTTCCCCTACTTTTCTTCCTCCACCCCTCTTCCTCCCTCCATCTATTCTTCCTACCAAACACTCTTCTTGTCATTCTGTATTTCCTTCGTAACTTTGGGAATTCTTCCATACATCAATAGACATAAAAGACCCGATTCATTTTATGCTCAAAATTTTACTTTATTCTCTACTTACGTCATCACCAGGTAAGGTTCCTAAAGTGGTGCAATTTTGGATGGTTCTTGAAAGGAAAAAGAATGAAGGGTCCGTTTGGTAAATAGATTTGAATTAGTAATTTGATTTGAGTTAGTATAATTTGAATTTGGATTTGAGTTAGTGTAATTTGAATTGTTATCCGAATTAATGTTTGGATGTGCATTTAAGTTTTAATCTGAGTATAGAATAAAATTGAAATTTGTGCTTGGAAAAGTAGTGAAAATAGTTTTTAATTTATCAACAAATCTAATAAAATCTTAACGATAATAATCATAAAAAATATGCAATATGGATCTTAATTTATTCCTCTCTTCACTAGAAATACAATGAAAAAATAATCATCTTAATTGAATAACAAATGAAGAAGTTATGATTTTTTTTTGCTCAAATATAGGAGAGAGAATTTTAGTTTTTACTGTAGCAGAAATATCAAAATATCAAAAGTTTAGAGGAATCAAAACTCTGAAAACTTGGATTCTTAATACTCAAAAGATTCAGATTTTGGGTAAAACAAACACATATCCAAATGATTCTTAATATTCGAATCTAAATTTGAGTCTAAAGAATCCAAAGAGTTCTTAAAACAAACAGACCTGAAAGACATTTTTATGGTTGCACTAATTTGTTGGTGGTATGCTAATAGCATATTCATGATAGTTGTCAAAACTATTAAATTCTACACTGAAAGCATCAAATATATGTCATGAATTACTTAAATACAATATTTATTTAGTATCTTAAAATTTAATTTTTTTAACAAGGACTGTAACGAAAATTTGACTAAATACCGTTATTATTATCGGGTTATATTTTAAACCCTTATATTCGTATCCTATTTTTATTGGTTATAATTTTAAAAATAATATTACTCTATCATAGAAACTGTCTTATTTTTCGAATAAGAACCCATTTAATAATAGCTTTATAGAAAAATTAATATGTTTTTCACGCAAGTAAAAAAATGTGGTGCGTGTAAAAATTTTGAGCTGTTGTTTTAAGTACGTGCAAAAAAAACTAACCATTAGTTTTGGCAATTTTTTTAATTTACAAGTGGAGAAAACATAAAGCGTGTGAAAATGTCAAGCAGTAGGCGTTAATCATGTGCAGAAATTCAAAACTATTGGTTTCAACAAATTTTTTTAATTCTGTAATGTTTTTACAATATCGGAATTAGCGCATTTCTTGCACTAAATTTTATCAAATTTGTATATTGAATCATTATGATATAACTAGGCATTCAAATACGCAACTTCAAGTGAAATACCAAGCAACAAAAATTCCTCAAATAATGCCATGATCACAATTTGGATAGTCGCCTAGAATTTAGGTCACAATGTGCTCTCACGTCAATTAAACCTATGTATTTTTATGTACGGTTCACACAATTAATAATAATACAACTTTAATTTTCGTATGGCTTAGATAACTCTTTTGACGTTGAGATTTGAGAATTAAGCGAGTTGTGTTTCTTTTTTTCTTTTTTTTTTTGAACATTTAATTGCTTCGCAAAGTAACTAGTGTTATTCATGCTTAGCTAAGAAGCTAGGCCACAAGTGTGTCTATTTACGTTTCTATAACAACATAACTGGATTCAATGGTCCCAAAAGAGCCGACTTCGTCAAGCTTTAAATTGGCCCCAATAATATCATTGACCGTGAAAAAGAAATAAATGTAGAAACAAGATTGCTATAACCGTTTACATGAGTTTTCATGTTGGTACTGGGAGTGAGTTGTATAACGGCCCCAACCCAATCAAAGAATATTTGACAAAATTAGTTGTAATTAAAATTTTTAATTATTATAGTATAAAACTCTTACATATTACAACAATAAAAAAAAGATAAAGTCTAAAGTTTTAAATTAGTATAATTTCCGCTTGAAAAGTTTTATATACATAATTTTTAATCATATTTTTCAAACTTGTTATAAAGTAGTTGATATCTTGTACTAATATATACACAAAGATTTCACATAACACAAACAGGGTCGAGAAAAAGACAAGAGAGAGAGAGAATTGAACCCAGTGATAAGATGTGCTTCCTGATTGATTATATCATGGCAAAGTTCACTCAGAATATTCAGAACATTTTCTGAGTCTCTTTATGATATATATATATATTTTTAGTTAGTTGCAAGTGAGAAACATGGAAGAGATTACCATTGAAGGGTCATGTAAACATTCTGTGGTTGGTTAGTTTGTTGTTAAATTGTGTTGGCTTTTGTCAACACAGGATGTCAATTTTTTCTTTTAATATTAATATTTGAATGTCATTTTGTCGGGATATTCAATCAACAATCGAAATAAAAATATAGAAAAGCTTGTGCGTTTCACCGTGGTTTTCACCACCATAATAAAATAATATACTTGGGTAATTGTTGGGAGAATATTATAGTTGGCCAATTTCTACGTTAGCATCTTTCTTTAACTTTTTTTTTTTTTCTCACGTGTTAATGTATGCTAAGTTGACTTTAAAATTATCAAGGAAGTAAATAAGAAGTTTCTATTACATATACATCCTCAAGGCCTTGGATAAACATTTTCAACACCAAAGTGGAATAGTACTCGAAATGAAGAACAATATTGCTTGAGAATTTTTGGTTAATGGGAAGAATGGAACTTATTAATTTATGGGCGAAATTAGATAAATTCGAAAAGGAAAGACGTGAAAAATTCCTTGATTTGCAGTTAATAGGTGGGTATTATGATTTTCCAGCTTATTGACTTTTATAATAACTTCATGGTCGGTTTGGTTTGTGGATTTGAAATAGTATGGTTTAGAACTTTTATGGTTTAAAATATAGGTTTTAAACTATATGGTTTAAACAGTAGTTTTGAACGGATGTTTGGAACATAAAAATTTAAAACGAGAACAAACATCACGCAAATTTAAACTGAGAATAAATATTTGAAGAATTTATGAAATAAAAACGAGAGTGAGAATAATTTTTATTGTAAAAATGATTCAAACTATGTAAACTTGAGGGAAATGCAAAGTTTAGATTTTGAAAATTTAGGCCGTTTTAAAACCGCCTGCATGGTTTGAACTGACCTTAATTATTTCTCCATCAAAAGCCAGTTTGAACCTTCTTTATGGTTTGAATTGCCTTAAAAGATTTTGAACTTATATATTGAACGGTTTACTAATTTTTTTAGTTATTTTAGCAATCTCTTATATGCTATCATTTTTAAACCAATATTTTTTGTTCCAACTACTCTTCCAAACACCTCTTTTTAACCATTTGTTTTATCTTTCTTTGGGACTATCTCTTTATTTATTTAATTTTTTTTTTTGCCACTCATTATGTGTTTTCTGTTGATTCATTGATTTTTTAATTTTCATATATTTTCCAACATACCCGGGTGTATACCCGGGAGTGATGAATTTTTAAAAATTTAAATAGGTGTTTGGAAGAGTGGTGGAAACCAATAGTGAGAACCACTTTTAATATAACATGTGAGAGTTTTACACTATAATAGTTTTTTTATTGTTACTGTAACATGTAAGAACTTTTTACTGTTTATAATTAAATTTATGGTAAAAATTAAGTGGTTTTTACCATTGTCAAACGCCACCTAAATCATTTGTTCTTAGTGATCTTGCTGAAGAAAGCCAAATCCTTTTTTTCCCCTCAAGAACAACAATAATTAAACAATAGCTGGAAATATTTTGTACGTACCATAATGCATCTATGTTGTTAATGTTCAACTATAATTATGAGACAACACAAATCACGAGTTTTCTTTTGGTTCTGCTATGTGTTTCTTGACTTTCTTCGCTTCTCTGTTGCGTTTCTGTCCCTCTAAAAATAAAAATAAAAATAAAATTAATTTTTGTTTGCGTACCATTAATTTCGAGCGAACGAGAGAAAGAGAGGACAGTGATAATTCAAACAATGAGAAACTTTTATCTTCCAATAATGCACGATCATTATTCTTGAGCATTTCTGATCATGATATCACAACAAATACTCGCATCATAATTACATACAGTATCTAAATATAGCAAATGTATTATAAAAATAATACGATAAAAATAAAAAAATAAAAACACATAGAGATTTATATAAAAATTTAAAACAACAAAAAAAACTATCAACAAAGGAGAACAAAATTTACTAAACTCGAAAAGATTTTAAGATGGTGATAAATAAGGAGGTTGGATTTGATAATATGAAACCCTAATACAATACATCATATATATATATATAGGCAAACCCTATCGGCTCGATCCTCACAGATATCATGAAAAATCTCAAATTTGCTCTTTTATCACAATAGTTACACCACAAGTTTTTTAGATCAAACTAAACTGAATTTGGATCACCATACTCTAACAAAGAGTTTAAAGCAAATGTATATCTAATTCATGAAAATTTTCAATTAAAATCCATTTTAATGTGGTTTCATTCAAAGAATTTAAATTATTACAATATTCAAAATTTATAGGGTGTTTGATAAGACGGTGGGAACCGTTGATTAAAACAACTTCTATTGTTTTTTCATGAAAAATCTTACATTTGTTCTTTCATTACAATTGTCGCACCGCTAGCTTTTTAGATCAGACTAAATTAAATTTAAGTCATCATATTCTAACAAAAAGTTTAAAGCAAATGTATATCTAATTTATGAAAATTTTCAATTAAAATCCATTTTAACGTGGTTTTGTTTCAAGAATTTAAATTTTTACACTACTTAAAATTTATAGTGTGTTTAAAAAAGTGGTAGGAACTGTTAGTTAAAATTATTTTTATTGTAGCGTATAAAAATTTTATACTATAATAATTTTTTTATTATTATTATAACATATATAAATTTTATACTATTTATAACTAAAAATAATAATAAAAAATATGATAGTCACCGTCTTTTTAAACACCTTGACATCTTATAACTTTTTTTTTTTTAATTTTAGGATATTATTTTACTCATACAACAGGCTATCCATTTTTTAATAAATTTATTAGAAAGGGAAATGGAGAAAGACCCAAGTCAAAACCATGCAGGAGTCAAAAATAAATAAATGAATAAATATATATATATCATATATATATATATATATCACACAGAAGAAATGCTGAAAATATCAGTTTTTTGTGATGAAAACTGAAAAATATGACAGATAATAAGTGGCATCGGTATCCTCACCCCTGCAACAGATCAATATCAGCCAGTAACTTTCAGAAGGCAAGCTTGGTAAAAAGTGAAGAATCGTTGATAAAATCAAAAGCAGGAAAAAGAAAAAAGTAGAACAAGGACAGGAGGACAGAGAGAGGATTTGATTAAAAAATTAAAAAAAAGCGATAGAGGAAAAAGCAGGGCCCACAGAACTCATTCGTACTTCTCTTTTTCTCCGAATTAACTATCGTCAATTCAAAACAAGCAAAAAGGTCCCCTCTTTTCCCTTTGCTTTTCTTTTGTTTTGTTTTGTTTTTTTGTTTTCGTGCGTTAAATTAAAAACAAAAAATGAAAAAAATACCCAAACTAGTTCTCACCTCGGGAAGGTCACTTGTCCCATCCTTTCACTCTGCTCTGACAAACACCCGATGATTTCAAGTGGGTCCCACTCGAGCTTGGAAAAAGCCTGACAAACCCACTTTGACGCCGTTAACGTCACTGTCCTACCGCTCAAATGTCGTTTTCACCTCGGCCTTTGCTTTTAATAAAAACACAGTTAATCTCTAATCTATTTGTTTAATCAGAAAGGCCAACAGGAGATTAATAACGTGAATAAAAAAATAAATATTTCAATTATCCTGATCTCATGATTATTAGAGATTTTTTTTTTCATTAATTTATCAGCGTCGGTTATTGCTTCCTGGATTAGAGAATGCCTCCTCGATCCCACAGGTTCCACGTGGTGCGTGATAATTGGTCTTTCACTTGCACAAGTTGCACTTCAATTGTAGAATATGCACGTGCTAATTTGCTTATTACTTGTTACATATGGTAAGAGAAGTATCTTATAATGCAAAAGGCCCTTCTGACTCCTCAAAAAAAAAAAAAAAAAAAAAATCCTGACTTGCTTTTACGTGGTAATCCACGTTCCTATCTAATCGCATTTTAAATCCGAACTGACACAAGTGTTTATGTCACCTATTAATTAACATGTTTTATGAACGAAAAGACAATAATTAACACGGGTATCACCAACTAAAATTGGGCATTCACACTTTATTTAAACTACTGGTTTAGTATTAGGATGCGTTTAATTTATGATTGGAATCACAATTGAAATTATTTTATTAATAAATTTTTTTTATAAAAATTTAATTTTTTTATTTAAATTATAAACAATATAAAATTTTTATATACTATAATAACAAAATTATAATATAAAATTTTTATATATTATAATTTTATATTTAAATTAATAATTTAAACTACTTTTTTACACACCTAATAAAGTGCTTTATGATGTTTTTACCATTGGAGAAAAAAGTTTTTTTTTTTTTTTTTCATTCAAGAGTGAAAACAAAAGTTGGTTTCCTCCCTCCCTTTTTAAAGGGGAGTTGGGTTAACCTTTCAAATTGAAAGGGGATCACAAAATGAAAAAAAATTTGTGGTAGTATGAAATCCCAACAAAAGAGAAATGATTTAAACTATTACAATATATAGTTTTTATATTCTATAAAATTTTAAATTAATATTGTTAAATACGCTCGTAATTTTTTATTGATATATTTTATACAAATGTTATTTTAACTGTCACATCAATTTAAAATCATATCAACTTAAAAGCATTTTAGTACATCGTTTTAAATTTATCAGTTTAAAGCATTCATAGTAAAAAGCTTTTTATAACTACAATATAAAACAAAAAACAACTACAATATAAAGCTTACATGTATCATAGCACTATAAATAATAATAATAAAGTATGCTGGAATTCAATAGTTAACATCTTGTGATTTCATACTTGGGTTTAACCGGTATTTTTTTTTTTCACAATGTTATTGAACATTATTTGAACACAACACTCATTCTCAACTTGGACCCAACACGACATCGATAATGAAAAAGGCTTAAAATTTTAAATGGTAATTTTATTTATAATTTTTATGAATTCAAAGTTGAACATTTTGTTCAACTCAAGGAGGAAAAACAAAAAACAAAAAAACAAAGACATAGTGAATTTGGATATTCAAACTCATGTCTTGGGTTTTGTTGTTTCATTGGAGTTCGATTTTTTTTTCTCAAAAAATTATATGTTTATTATGTATTGTGATAAAAATAGTACCCTTTGGGAAAAAAAAAAAAAAAAGAAAGAAAAAAAGTGCAATTCTAGTAGTCAAAATTGTACGACATAAGTTGGCAAGTTGCCAGATCACTGAAGGGTGTTTGAAAGATGGTGGAAACCAGTGATGAGAACCACTTTTATTGTAGCATGTGAAAGCTTTACACTGTAGCAAATTTTTTTATTATTACTGTAACATATAAGAGCTTTATATTGTTTATAACTGAGTTTGTTGTGGGAACCACAGTTTCCATCACTTTGCCAAACACCCGGTGATTGTTTAGGAAACCAAAAAAAAATGAAATGCGCGTAGTTTCGTCTTTGGGTCGATGTAGAGACAACGGATCTTAGAGAAGAGAGAAAAATAAACTGGAGGCAATTGTGTAATTCAAAGAAATGAAACCGAATTCTCTCTCAATAAAGCCTTTAAGATAACAAAATGCCGTTTGCAGGTTTTGCAGCCTCGCTGTGTGTTGAAACCCGATAAAAAGGATTTTCAAATTAAATAAATAAAGCCCCTCAGAAAGACAGACATATGTAACATATACAAGTAAAAAACTGAGACATGAAATATATTTAACGTAACATTGATATTTTTAGGTCTAAAACTAATAGTTATTCAATATTATTGTTACACCTCTATAATGTTAATGTTAATGTTAGTATTACAAAAACAAAAAATATCACGTCACGTTAATGAGCCAAAAAAAAATTATCACGTCACGTTTCTTTTATATATATATTACATATATATATATATATAGGCAGCCATGTCTGGGTTAAAATATGGAAGCAGGGAAAGGTGAAGTGCGGGAGTTGGCCCAATTTCGACAAACAACTTCATAGTTGGTGCTTGGTGGTGAAACAAGATGCCCAAGGCTGGGAAGGTTCAAATTTATTTTTGCTTTTATTTTTATTTTTTATTTGGAGTTCATTTGGGCATTAGGAGAAGATAAAAGCAAGCAAGCGAACAGGGAGAAAAAGAGAGGAGGACCCACTAATCACGTGCAAAGCGTTTTAACTTGAAGGCCCTCTCAACAACAATTGTTCCCTTATCACGTGCCCATTCAATGCGTGTATTAAAGGACCCTGGGCCCTATAATTTTCCTATCAAATGTATGTGCATGGCCGATCGCCATAGCAATGGAATAAGATAAGTCTCTAGGAAGATGGGCTCCCCATTTAACAATGGATTAAAGTGGAGGTGTGGAACATGTCGTTCACTCGGCGAAAAAAAAAGGGTCATTTGGGTTTTGACGTCGCACATTCATGAGAACATTTTCTCTTTACTTTTCTAGACAAGAGTTGTTATCTATTTATTTTTTGAGGGTATCTTTGTCATAATAGAACAATTATTGGACGTGTGTTGATTTTCTTGTTAAGCATTGTGGAGTCTAATTTAACACATTGACAAATTATCAACTTATGCAAAGAATTATAAGGATCGACCTTCTTGGTGAAGATCGCCGTAGTGGTTGGAAGGGGCTTGCACCCCCATCCCAAGTGTGTGGGGGTGGAGTCCCCAGCCTGAAGTTCGTGACAATTTTACAAAAGAAATATGTAGCAACCTTAAAACTTGAGCCATAGAAGCCGCAACGATAGGATATGGATGCCATGACGGTGCACGTTGGGAGCATCATTACTTGTGGTAGAAAGTTGGATGCCATAGCATTGGGTTTGGTGCCGTGGCACCCGATCGCATGTCAGGTTTTCTTTTTGGAAACTGTTCTCTTCTTTAGTGGAGTCATATAAATAGGAAATGCTAGGACTTATCTGTGTAACTTACAAGATGTAGAAAGAGTGATGTGTAATTTTCTCTTGTAAATTTTTTTATTATAGTGAATTTTTACAGTAGCTAAAAGTAGATATAGCTTTTACGTTGATGATGAACCATTATATATTATGCGTGTATTCTTTTACTTATTTTCATTTCAAGTTTTTTGCTATCACTAGAATTATGGTGCCTAATTCGTAACAAATTGGTTGTCTCCGCCATCTGCCACCCAAGAATGCCCTTTGTCATAGTGGCTTTTAGGGAAATCCCGAGCGGATGTCAACCATTACCCAATCTCTGGATTCGTAATTGACCCGCACATCAATTAAATCATCAACAGTTACTAAGGGTGACAACCATTCTTGAGGGTTTTTCAGCTTTCAAAGGGTTGATTTTATAACCAACTATTCTTGGTTAATATTTTTGAGGTTTTTCAGCTTTCAATGGGTTGATTTTATAGGATCATCCCGTCCAATTATGTTAGAAGTGAATGAGACATGAGACAATTAAGATTGTAGTAATCAAATTATCAGCATTATAACATTTTGGTCCTTGAACTTTTTATGGCTAGTTGATTTTCAGCCAAGAACTGTAAAAAAAAAAAAAAAAAAAGTGTCGAGGAACTAGTCCGCAATATTTGTTATTTCACAGACCAAATTATCACTTTTAAAAGTTCAAGAAACTACAAGCCAAAACCATTAAGAAAAAGGGCATACTAAATAATAATTAACGACAGCGCGAAAAAAAAAAAAAAAACTTACTAATAGTGCATAGTTATTTTACCAATTATCATTAATTTTTATTTATTTATTACACTTTTTCAATCAAAAAGAATATTATCATGCTTTAAGGGTTAAAAACTACCTAATCGTCAATCTTTTTTTCCACACATTTTTTCTAACAGAAAAGAAGAACCCAAGGTTTGTTTGAAAGAAATCGTTCTAACTATTATAGTATAAAATTTTCATATATTATGGTATAAAATAATAATATGCTATAATAAAAAGCTCTTACATATTGCAGTAAAAATCGTTTTAACTTTTAATCTAACCACATCGTCAAAGGCGTTGCCAATTGTTTCAAAAAGCGTAGCATATGAATATCGGTTAAGAATTGGACGAGACAGTTGCAATACGTGTGCTGGGCTGCCAGTAGTATTTAATCGCATGGTATTTAATTGCATCATAACAACGACGACTAAAATCTCAATTTACTATTTGTCCTCCAAGATTCAAAATTCTACCACTCCGGCTAAATTATTTTGGCGTATGGAGAGGCGACTAATGAGTTTCTACCATGAATGAGAATTGCCTCTCGTGAAAACTGTTCTTGCTTATGATATGGTGCTTTTGAAAAATCAAATTTGTTCCATTTCTGCCTTGAGTGCCATAAGCAAACAATTGGACAATGTTGGATGGTTGGTCAGGTGAAGGACATAATTCAAAATCCAAGTATCTATATTTATTTTTGAATTATTTTTTTTCTGGTCCAAAGATCACAATTTCAATTTCCCACTCAAATAAAGAAGAATATTGGGTCTCATATCATCATATAGGATCTATCCATATTTACAAAATCTCGTGGAATGCAGCAACGATTCTCAACCACACATTAACCTTGTTATTTCATATATCTCTACTTCCTCTTCAGCTAAAAACACCACCGTTGTAATAATCTGAATCCATCCATTATTTCTTAATTTGGTTTAAACAAGCACATGTTTCAGACTCTGGTATTTAGGCAAAAACTAACTCCTCTGGTCCGACTTATGGAGCTGTAGAAGCAACGAATTCGCAACTACAAATATCGAGCTTAAGGCCATCAACCCACCTGTCAACCCAAGCATTCGAGTCAAGGATCAGAAGTAGGCAAAAAATTTTATCTTGAACGGGATATAACAATAGAGCACATTGCGTGGATGATATGTGTATTGAATTTGACTCTCTTTCATTCCAATAAGGAAAAGAGAAAAATAATAGTTTTTCTTTAATCTTACCTGAGAGTGATGGTGTCATTGCAAAATCGTATTTGGGAAGCAGCACTCCTGCAGCTATTGGAATGGTAACTACATTATATGCTATTGCCCATGCTAAATTTTGGTACACCTTTGACATTGTTGCCTGTGCAAGTTCCAAAGCATCTACAACCTACCCAGAACACGTAACGGAGTGAAAACTAAACAAAGGCGGTTTTATTTTTAATAATAACAAATGAACGGAGAAGTTATCAGGGTAAAGGCTGTGATTGGTGTTGGGGAGAAGTTGACACATTCTGACAGTTCCAAATGAGTTGCATGATCAAGGAAGAAAATAAATCCATTTAGATCATGGAAAACATACTTGTGATAATTTGTTTCCAAGGAGTATAATGGATGCAGCGTTGGATGCTGCATTTTCTTGGGCTTCAATCCGCAGAGCAATACCGACATCGGCAAGAGCCAGAGATGGTGCGTCATTTATTCCATCACCTACCTTCAAGAAACTAGACATGTTAGTATGTTGAAACAACAAGTGTAAGCAATTATGACCATCATGACCAAAACCAACAGAAACGAAAGAATAGTAGTAAAGATTAAAATTAATGGATACCATTGCAATGCGATGTCCCTCAGTTTTAAGGGTAGAGATAACTTCTGATTTCTTCTGTGGAGTCATTGAAGAATTTATAGATCCCTTTCCTATTCCAACTGCCTCTGCTATGGTTGCAACTGCCTCTTCCCTGTCTCCTGATAAGAGGACCGTTTTGATACCCTTTTGCTGGAGCCTTCGGTCAAAGTAGGAAGTTATGAAACAAAAAGGCAAAGAAAAATGTTAGAAAATACCCCAAAAAAAAAAAAAAATAGAAGAGCTACACAAAGCATCAAATTCAAAGCAATATTCAACTTCATATATCATCAGCCGCATCTAACAGATTGTTGAATGAAATTTCACTGTTAGTTATAAGTTGACGCAGTGTTAGTTCATGGCAAGATAAACTACCTGTTAAGAGTAGATTTAGCATCATGGCGCAAACTGTCCGATACTGCAATAGCACCAATAATGCCTTCACCTTCACGTCCAACGTAAACAACTGTTTTTGAGTAATCTGAATATGTTAGTCCTTTCGATGATTGGTGAATTGCATGTTCTAGATTCATAATGTCAGACATATTTGTTCTGGTTTGGAACCGTTCACGAACCCACTCTAAGGATCCAACTGCAACCAAACGCCCATCTACTTCAGCTAAAGTTCCAAAACCTGGTTCTACCAGCTGCCCTCTTGTGACTGGGATGCTCAAACCCAATGATTCAGCTTTATTTGTGATAGCCTTAGCGATTGGATGTGAAGCTGTATTCTCTACAGCGGCTGCAATTTGAAGAATTTCCGAGTCTTCATGAACAAAAGAGGCGACAGAAGAAACTGCAGGTTTTCCTTCAGTGAGAGTTCCGGTCTGGAGGTGGGAGAGACGGGAGAATTGAGATTGCATAAAAATACATGTAGTAAGCTACAGTATAAATCTTGCATTAATCACGTTACATAAGGAACAGGAAGGGAGGAATAGACCAACGTTCTAAATATACCTTGTCTAAAGCAATACAATCTATGCCGGCTAAGCGTTCCAATACATCTCCTCCTCTAATTAGAAGTCCTTGTCTTGCTCCTGCACATTTTTTTAGACAACAAAGGAAAAAAAAAGAAATTAAAAGAAGCTTCCGATTTTTTACATCTTCCAACCAGTGGCTTTTGGCTAGCTAACGCTAAATAATTAAATAAATCCAGTGGACATCTGGGAAATTGCCTTGGATCGACGGGATAGGGAATGTATTAGTACTTCCATATAATCACTTCTTTTAAAAGCTCATAATCTATGCCGAATTGGAAAAAATAACTTATGCATTATGGCGTTTCAAGGGCATTCTACCGTGAGTTCTCCAACTTATTATTCTAATGCAAACATTGCACAGCATCAAAGTGAAACGTGGCAAATGTTGGATATTTTTACCAAGAGAGGTTCCAACTAAGATAGCCGTGGGTGTGGCGAGACCTAGGGCACAGGGGCAGGAAACTACCTGAACAAAAAGAAAAAGGATAAATTTCATCTTTGATAAAATGCAAAGCTTATATACATAATGCTTCACCCAAAATAATAATAATAATAATAATAAATAACATGCAGGGCTGTCATTTTTTTAATGTCTATGTCTAGTCTGCTATCTAGCGCTCCCTATTAAGAAGTCAAACACTTTCGACTGAACATCAAAACCTGACAAATTAAACATAAATTCCAGTGTAGTTTTGAACCTTAAGAAAACTCACTTTCTTCCCCCTCTTTGTACATGGAAGTTTTACAGGGACAACCAAAATTCTCCCAAAAACACCATCCCTCAGATAAAATCTAAATTAGCTGTCTGAGAATGTAACTTAAATCACAAAAAGAAAAGGAGGGAAAAAAATAATCATAACTCACCAAGACATCTACAGCAAGTTTCAAGCTCAAAAGTAATGGATCCCCATCTGGTCCAGCAATATTATTGAGTAAAACATCCGGGAACACTTTAGTTCCAATATGGTACCTGACATGAATAATTCTCAGCAAGGAGAATAAAAAATACAGAATAGAAGCAGAGCAAAGACGAAAAAACACCCTGGGAGAATGTTAAGTGCAAATCCATGATTGTGTTCGTTTTTAGGATAGTTAAAATGAAGGATTGCTAAATTAAGGGAAAAGAAGAAGGAAGGATATACCAAAATGAAAACGTTATAGCTGACAAAGTCATTACGCTGTAAACAAATGGCCCAGCAATTTTATCAGCGAGCCTCTGTATGGGTGCTTCATGGCCTTGAGCATCTTCAACCTGAAAATTACGATGTATAGCATTGAAACATAGTACACGCTACTAGCATATGCTCTGTCTGTGAACAGTTCAATTCTATGTACGTGTAACTTTTAAGCATGTCGAATCTTTTAATCCAACCCACGCCTATTGATTAGTTCTGTGTTGAGTGTATTAGCGACCTCACAGTTATTTTACTTAGATCTTCATAATCTTCTTATAGAAGGGTGAGAAACTTTTTATACAACTATCAGTAAAAATGATGACAAGGTATCGACCGCGCTTATGTGCATACACACTTTATTTTCATTTTGAATATTATAAAATTAGCAGCTTTTGCATAGTTGTTAAGGATCGGAGTGCTATAGTTACGCCGCAGAATACTGAACAACACTGGATTCTATAGCAAAAAATTTCCTTTGCTTAACTGCATCCCCAAGAAGAAAGTTTACTGTAAATTACAAATTGGACACTAACGGCTTGCAAGAGCATCGAATTCATGAAAAAGATCACGTGAAAGAATCGTCAGATTATGGGTTCCCGGAGTAGACGGTTTTGAATGGAGAATGAATGAAATAGAATAGTCTGGCAGAATCGTATGATAGGGAAAGTGCGGAACAAGTGCCAAAAGAAGGGTGAATGTTTTGAGCCACATTAGAATGGTTAATAAAAAAGAGCAAAAACAAGAAGCAATGCACCCCTTTCATTATATATTAAACAACAGCAGTACCTCAGAATTATCAGTGAAAGCAGAGTTTACTAACCATGCGGACAATCTTGGCTATTGTTGAGTTAGTCCCAGTTGAAGTTGCTTCAATCCTTAACGGACCATCCTGAAATAAATAACTACACTGTTTAGATTTTGCCAAAAAAATAATAATAATAATAAATAAAAAAAATACGCAAATCAATTGAAAATAGCCGCTAGGGAAAAAAAATCTCGCATGGACTTTGAATTTTAGCCTAGTCAGTCAATAAAATCTACCAAGGTCAAGGCGAATAGCATGCAAAATAAATTTGTGAGCTATCGGCCTCGTATCCTAGATCTCACGACAAAACCAAATTTTGAAACATCATATACGTTTTTAGATTGAAAATTCAACCAGAATTTCGCTTACTATAATAGCAAAAAAAAATAGAAAAATCATATACATAAAACATGACAAAATTATATAGGAGTCTCTACACAAAATAATCATACCCAGTTTATTGTTCCAGCTGATACAGAAAGACCTTCTTCCTTAAACACAGGAAGTGATTCTCCCGTAAGCATAGATTCATCCACAACACTTCTTCCTGCAAGAACCTTTGCCTGTAATACGAGTCTTGTTTCAGCAACATTCAATAATTTCAAAGTATACAAACAGAAATAGGAAAAAGATACCATCGTCTTAATCACCATAAGAGGCCTTTTACAGTAAGCAGAAAGCTGGATATACAAATTTTAGAACTCAAGACCAACTTCAAGCACGAGGTTCAGAGTTTTGCTTAAAATGTTATTATGACCTATGACTCACATCACTGATGGCTTAACATGAAAGATAAAATATGATAAATAATAAAAACAGAATGGAAGGGTGCATTTAGAAACGTGGAACTTCAAAGTCAGAATACTTGCATCTACCGGTATGGTCTCTCCAGGCAAAACCAACACCGAGTCTCCGACTCGAATGTCGTCAGTTGGGACCTCAACGCATATTGAATCTGAACAAAGAACATTTTTGGCCAAGGATTCACTTTCTGAGGAAGTGATCACAAGCCTTGAGCGGGTGGATATCAGTGACTGCAAAAATAGTAGAACAAGGAAACCAATTAGTAACCATAAAATTCAGACATTTGAATCACAGACATGAACAAGCTTTTAGATTACCAATAGCTCATTCATATCACTAGAAGCTCTAAGCCTCGCTCTCTCTTCCAGAGAACGTCCTAGGAGAACAAAACCAAGAAGCATGACCTGCATGCTAAGAAAAGGAGCTTTATGTGAGAATTTATCATTAACCTGATGGCACAAAGTCGGACACTCGCCCCTACTAGATTGGTATATATAGAGATAATAAGCAAGGCCAGCAATCATCAAAAGATAAAAGACCCTCTACAACTATTATTGATCAAAAGTAAATAAGTTCTTTGAGGAGAAAGTAACAAATAGTGAAGCCAAAAAAAGTCACCGGTTCATCAAAAAATGATGCATCCCACTGAAGCTCGGGGTTTAGAAGCGAGACCTACAATAGCAAGGAATTTAAGAAGAAAAAGTCACAACCACTAACAAAATGGAACAACCTAAGAAATAACAACAAAGAAGGTTATCAGCTTTTCCCACCGCACTAATGGCAAATGCCGCTAAAGATCCAAATCCCACGAGAGAATTCATGTTTGGGGAGCCCTTCCTTAACGCCCTGAGACCATCAAAAAGCAGGTCTGCACCACATTTTAGAACTCTTAGATAACAAATCATATAGCATTTGTGTTTTACGTTTGACCATCACATCAAGCTAGAAAGAACGCCCCATATTAGCTAGCTAAAAAAGAAAAGCTATTTATTACTCTTCTATATGTGCACAAAACAACAGGATGAAGAAATTTTTGGCCGGAAAGTAATGGTTTGTATGGTACGTAAGTTCAAAACCGTTTAAGCCGGTTTAAACCATAGAGGCGGTTCAAACTGACGTTTGGTGGAGTAATAACCGAACCTAGTTTAAACTATAAAGGTGGTTTTAAAATAACCAAAACCTTCAAAATCTAAACTTTAACACTCAAGTTCACTTGGTTTGAACTATTTTCTTTAATAAAAACCATTCTCATTCTTATTTTTCTTTCATAAACCATAGTTATCTAAACACCATTTCTCGTTTTAAACTTAACACAACAAACGAACTATAAAACATTAACCTGAGCTATAACTACCTATTGGACATATCCGAATGAATTGATTTAAATTATATAACCATAGAAAATCTTCCGATTAAGGTTTTATTTTTTTTTTTAATAGAAGATGCATTGCCCAAAAAACCAACAAAAGAAAAGGATTCCAAGTGTCCAACCAACCTCGTCCTGGTCCCAGCAGAGCGCTTAAAGCCAGACCACCCTTCAGATACGAATTGTGAAGTAGCTCGAAAAAGGATCCTAATTCAACAAAAGACCAGCCAACGAAAATTAAAGGAATTACCAACTAGGCATTTACAAGTTACAACCTTTTCTTTGGCTCCTAAAAGCCAAGAAGGAAAACGAAGAAAGAAATTTTATAGGTACTAAAATTCCGGAGTTAACTTGTCACTGAGTCGATCATTTCCAAAGGTCCAAAGGTCGCCATTACCATGAGCAACATGAATTCCGAAGGAATGCAAAAGATGCGAAGCATGCGATCCACAGCACAAGGCCACCAAAGTCCAAGCAAAAGCCACGCGATTCCGACTCCTCACGAGCAGTTCCTCCTTCTTCTCCAGCATTTCCTTCCACTTCCTCACATTCTCCGCCACTCCCGCTCCCGAAACCCTCCTCTTCGACGAGAATCCGCATTCCGTCAACCTCCGAGCCAAGCTGTCCGCCACATTCGCCGCCGCGAATCCGGCCTCCGCCGCCACCTCCGGCTTCAGCTTGATAGCCGCCGTCTCGGTCAACATGTTGACCGCCGCCGTTTCGACTCGCTCGTCGGAGGATAGCACCGATCTGACTCGGGAGACGCATCCACCGCACATCATCCCGGAAACATCGAGCAGGATCGACGACTCTCCTCTTCCACTCGATTCCTGCTGCGACGCCGGTTCCTGAGTCGATGTCTGAGTCTGGAGCGAGCTGGAGAGGACGAAGCTAGGGGTTGACTTTGTCTGAAGAAGATACCGCCGTCTATTGAGAGGGAGCGCCTTGGGGATACGACGTCGTTGCGGGAGAAGAGGTTTGAGGCCAAAACGGCCAATCTTGGAGTTAGCGCCATGAAAGGAAAGGAGCTTCGACTGAGGCAGAGAAGAAATAGTCAGAAAACCAGTATCCATGAAGACAGAATTTCGGACGGAAATATTTTTCTCCGGAGAAGACGTTGGTCGGAAAAAAGTTGGAAAAAAATGTGAGACACGAAAATCATATGGCGCGGGGAAGAATTAACTGTCGACTCTCCATTGGTTACGGCGACCGTGATGACCACCAGGACAAGTTAGCACTGCCCCGTTAAAAGGGGGGCTCTTATCTAATGTAATTTTTGAAAATAAACTGCAATGCTAGTTATGTATTCCTTTTTTTCTTTGGAATAGGCTGGCTGAGGTTCAATTGTCACGTGAATGATGCTTCAAACATATCATTAAACGATAAAAATAAGATACACGAGGCTGGTTGCTTTAGGTGGAGGAGAAATAGGGGAGAGCTGGGACCTCGCTTATGGACCCACTTCTGGGTGATTAGTTTATGGTAACCTTTTTTTTTTTTTTCTTAAGAATTATGTTGTACTCAGACTATAGTCATGTGCTTGACACGAACTAAAAATTGGTAATTTATGGTCTTATCTTAGAGTGTTTGGGACTCTTAGTAAGATTTGAGAGTTTTAAGACGTAACAGCTAAAATTAATAGGTTTAGGAAGTATTGGTTGGAACTAATATTTTAAAATTAATTTTGGTTAAAAACGCTATAGCATATGATATTTTTACATTATAGTATTTTTTTTTATAGTTGCATTTGAAAGCTTTACACTGTAGCAACAAAAAGTTTTGGTTCTAACTTATATCGTTAAACACCACATAAGTTGAAACTAATAAAATAGTGTTTAACAAAATCAATTTTAACTAAAATTTTTGGTTGCTATAATATAAAGCTCTCACATGCTATAATGATTTTAAAAAAATAAGTTACAGTATAAAGCTTGCACATGCTACTATTTTTAGTTTTAAAGTTTAATAGGATGTTTTGGTCCGGACTACTTTTTCGTTATAAACAGTGTAAAGCTTTCATATGTTACAGAGCAATAAAAAATTACTATAGTATAAAGCTCTCGTATATTACAGTAAAAATTGTTCTAACCAATGGTTTTAACTATTTTGTGAAACATCTTATAAGTTTTAACCATGTTTTTCAAATAAAGTTAAAAGTTGCAGACACACTCATCGTTCGAAAATGAAGTGTGAAAAATTCCACAAAGGTAAAAATTACCAAAAGTAAAAACAAAGCCAAATGAAAGTATTTCTACCAACAAATGAAAAGGACAGAATAATTGCCACATTTTTCCCTAGGGAAAAAAAAAATCACTTCCACCAATACTTTATTTTTTTGGTGAATAAGCTTTTACCTCCACTATTTTTTTTGTTTTTGTTTTTGTTTTTTTTTTTTTTTGTTTGTTTTTGCTGGTACACTTTTACTAATATAAGAAGCCAGTTTTCGAAACTTAGAGCAATTAAAATTTTTTTTTTTGCTCCAAATTAATTTACTACAATTTTTTCCTACAAAATTTAGATTATTATGGTATTTTTTTTGTTTCAACCATAAATTCGAACTAGCTTTCCAAACGTTACAATCACTCTCCATAAACAAGTTTCATTCACAAATTGAAAGAAAAAGTATCATTTACCAAATTTTTTATGACTATTCTTTTTTTTGGGAAAAAAAATTATACACACAATTACACATGCTTTTTATCACGTGATGATTTTCGGTCGTAATTTAATCGTAAACCAACAAAATTAACATTTTTCACATAGTTTATGAGCCTCGTAATATGATGCGGTTGTAATTTTTTAAAAATTCGTATGTCGTAATTCAAGGTGAAGAAGTATGTTAGTCCAACAAAATAAAACAGAAAATAGGTGGAAAGTGGATAGCTCGAATTTTCTTTTTTTTATTAGTTGATGTCTCAGTTTATTGATTTCACAACTAATCCCTATTTAATGAAATTTTTGAACACCATGTCTGGGGTGTACGAGGGAGTGCCAGGTGTACGAGGGAGTGCCAGTAACGTAAAATTTCTACATGCTACAATATACGGTTTAAACTTTCCTCCCAAACACTCGTATCATTTAGTATCTATAAAATAATATATAATTAAGCATTATCTACATTGGTGTGTGGTTTGAACTGCAAATCGAACTGGCTTTGAAGGTGTAAGATATGAATCGAAAATAAAATCTGAATTGGTGTTTGTGTAGCTTTGAAAATATTGATAATTGTGATGTGTAAACAAGCAAGGCTATATCTTTAAAAAAAAAAAAAGGCTATGGTTTTAATAGGTTTGAACTTGTTCAATTCATAGGGCAGGGAGAGTAATTCCAAGCATACGGCAAATGATACTTCTGAGCATCACATCAGGTTTCCCATCTCTTAAAATACAGGTTCAAACACCAGTTTGAACTGAGCTCGTGGGTTTAAAATGGCTTGAACATGTAAACTAAACATCACCTTTAAATTTCATATTCCACTAACGATTTAAAAATACAAGGCGGTTATTAGTGCTATTAATCTCGAAATGATAAGGATTTTATCATGTGTGGTATTTAAACTTGTAATTTTCACAAAATACTCTATGAACTTTTGATTTTTCATTGTTTGGCCCCAAACATTAAAATTAATGAATGATTTATAATAGTTCTCATAAATAATCACATCCCATTAGCACATAACTAAAACTTTTACAAAAATAGTTTACATTAAGACCTTGTTTGGAAATAAGGGTACGAATCAAAGGTTTAAATAAAAACATTATAACAATTCAAATTTTAAAAGAGATGATATTGTAGCAAAAAGTTATAGTTTTTACATGACGAAAATATTTTGCATTTCATATAATTGTTTATATGAAAAATTTAATTATTATACTATTGAGGTGTAACTAAATTAGTGTCAAGGACTACACAGTTGAATATCAACAGTTTAAGAAACAATTTGTCAAAATTAAAAATTATGGCTCATTTGATTCACAAATTAAAATAAAAAATTTAAACAAAAATTTAAATATTTATGAAATAAAGTACTACAATAAAATTGTTCCAATTGTGATTCAAAATAAATACATCATTAACGATCTAAGTACCACACGATGCTAACAATTATTTAGCACGAAATACGGGCGCTGAACAAAAACAACTAAAAACGTCGTCGTATGGTGGAAGCACAAACAACACGAGAGCCCACGGATATCCCCGTCTCGTCCCACGTTCCTGATCACGCGTTATGCGTTATCTTCTTCTTCTTCTTCTTCTTCTTCAGCTTCACTTAACCGTTTTTGCACTGAGAGAGAGCTAAATCACTCAAAAAATGGCTCCGAACGAGTCGTCATCTTCCGACAACTCAAACCGCACGTCCTCCAACTTCGTCTCCAACTGCGGCCTGTTACTCTCTTCCGCCAAATTCGACCTCTTTCTCAGATCGCCATTCTCGTCCAAGAAGCCCAATTCTGCTCCTCCGAACATCCTCCCTATCGGCGATCATCTAATAACCTCAATTTCCTCCGCCGCCGATAAATGTCTCAGATTTCTTCACTCGTTCGCTTCTCAAAATCCCCTTCTCCAGAAAGCTCTCTCTTTGCCACACGACTTCCACAATTTCTGCCACCAGGTAAACAAAAAAAACCCTCTCTCTCCCTCTCTCTTCTCTGCTTCTACAAAAGGCAAAAGCTTCGGTTGATTTGGCGCGATTGATTATCTTGTTGAGCTGCTTTAGTTGGTTCAGATTCGTTGCAGGACCTACAGGAACGTTAGCAATCACATATCGGCTCACAATTTCGCAGCGGTTTTGCCGGGAGATTCCGTAGCTGGACTAGTAGTTGCGAACGGAATTATCAACTTCCTCAACATTTACAACACGGTGCTCATTGTCAGGCTCGTCTTGACCTGGTTCCCTAACGCCCCTCCCTCCATCGTCAGCCCTCTCAGGTTTGGAATGCTGCCAAACATTACTCAGGTTCCATATTCTTGCTAGAGAATAAATGCATACGTCACAAGAAAGTTAAATAAAATAAAATAACTCGGTTTAATAATTAAGTTTCTATGGCGTGCCGTGCGTTGTCTTGAATTTTCTAGTTTGGAACTATTAGCTAAAGGAGTGACTCTTTTTGTAATATTATAAAAGTCATGAATTAAAATGAGATTTGATCTAAGCTTAGGGATTATAAATGAGTTTAACTCTTTACTTCAAAGAGAGAAACTTTTATATACGTCTGCTAACACGCCATTAGGCTTATTGTCTAAAAGCAGGGCTGAAATTGTTCCAAAAACCTGTGCATTAGTGTCTTTA
This sequence comes from Artocarpus hirsutus, assembly GCA_946598075.1. Classification (NCBI taxonomy): domain Eukaryota; kingdom Viridiplantae; phylum Streptophyta; class Magnoliopsida; order Rosales; family Moraceae; genus Artocarpus; species Artocarpus hirsutus. The sequence goes on from CAMOHE010044760.1 coordinate 86,795, forward strand.
CAAAATACTTGTGTCCTTTGCTAGCATCCTATTTGTATAGTGCTATGTGCAAAATGGCATTTTAGAACCTCATAAAAAGAAAGTATGTTGTTTAGTAGTTGTCAATCCATGAATTTAGTACCATAGTGCTAAACAGGGTAGGTCAAAAGTGAATGCTAATGCAATAATTATGCTTAAAATACAGCACAATCTGTGACCCGTACTTGAACATATTCCGTGGGATCATTCCACCACTTGGAGGGACACTGGACCTCTCTCCCATACTGGCGTTCCTTGTTCTCAACGTCTTTACTAGCACTGCTGCTGCTCTGCCTGCTGAATTTCCTGCCACAGAATCAAACCAACAAGTTACTTCTTCACCGTTTTCTGATCTCACTTCATCGCAGAAGAAATGGACGAGGAGGCTTCACGGCGGAAACAGAACAAAGAGTTAGATTTGCCCATCTTACTTACCATGTAGCGGTTTTATCATTTTTCGAAGTTTGGTATCAGTCACAGCCCAAATTGTTTTGGCATCTCTGACGTGGTAGAGATATGTTCTCTCATTTCGGTTTTTTTTTTTTGGGTATTGTTCACTCATAGTTCTTTGAAAGACTTTATCTATTAATATATGTAAACGCAGACTCTTGATGAATGTGTAAGAAATTTGAAGGATGCTGAGGTGCAAGCATGTGGAATCTGATTCTAGAAAATTATGGAATAATGACCTGTACCAAAATATTATTCTTAATTAATGGAGAATAGACCAATCCTTGCAGGAGCTTGTTCACTTTTATTTTCTCACTCCAAAACTTCATGTTTAAGCTGTCCATTCCATGGCCTGAAATTACATTATCTTTGGGGAGTATAAAGTAACAATTTTTTCCCCTTTCCAGGCCATTAGATTATAGAAAGTCCTAAAGTTTCTATGGCAAAAGATACTTTTAAATTCGAATTGATAGAGAGTTGAAAAATCTGAGCGGAGGGACCCTCTAATCAAAGCCTGTCCAACCCCACTCGTTAATCATTCATTTTAGTCTATGATCGTAAAAAATAATTGATGTTACAAGGAAAACAGTAATTGACTGAGAAAATTTTCAGCTAGTAATTTTGGGTTTACAAATATCACTACCATATTATATTCCCCTCCAGAAAAGCAAACGAATCAGGGTAAATTTTGGTGGTCAGATTGCATGTTTTAGCGGAACTACAAAGCTAAAACAAGAGAAGGGTCTGAATTCTCCAGAAGCTCTGAATGGAGCTTGGAGCTACATGGAGGAGAAGCAGGTTTTCTTCGTACGAGAGGTTGGTGGTCATTGGCATGGCAATTCTTGCCGTGCTCTCTCCTCTCTACATTGATCGGAGAGAGTCGGACAATTCGGAGCTTGATGAGGACTCCATAAGCTTGGCTTCTTGGTTGCCTCTTTTGCTCTTCGTCCTGATCTCGGCTATAGCCTTGTCCCTTTTCCTGGACAGAAGCTTCACCAGGTTTGATCCAAACTGGATTCACAGGGTTGGCGGTTCTTCTGGTGGGATTCTTGTAATTCTCTTGGTTCTTGCTCTGGTTATCAGTTTAAAGCATCTCTAAGGTACTTGGAGGGAGTTTCTGTTCAGCTGGTAGTTAAGAAGAATAAGTGGCTTCCTAGTTTTACAAGTCATATTTCTTTGTATGATCTATCTCTTTATCAAGTTTTGAAGTTTTTGTTTTTTTCCCTGTTTGGAGCCCAAAAGTTCAGCTTTTTATTAGGTCTAAAGGTAGCAAATGCTTCCACTTTTAGTTTTTAGATAGCACACATGTTTTTTGGGTTTTAATAATCAGAACACGCAAATTGTTCAACTTGTTTAAGCTTCTTCGACCCTCTCCGAGGTGTTGTACCAATGTATTTTGCGCAACTAAAGTAATCGCAAATCATAAGCATCTGTTTATGAATTGTGAATTAGAGGAATCCAAAGAAAAATGAAAGAAGTATTATTAGCTGGCAAGGAAGGCAAATTTGGCTAGTGAATGCCCATGCTTGAATTTTTTCAGAACAGTTTGAAAACAAGAGTTTTTCGTCCTTGTTAAATCCATGTAATACATAATTTTACACCGTGAAGAGAACCAAAGAAATGAATGGCGTGGATCTAGCACTTACACTACCTACATCCAATCGAAATGAAAAATTGCAAACAAATAACCGAGGCCAAGCCTATGAGCGCAAGAAAAGAAAAGGGGCCTCCAAATCAATTGAAAAAACATTACTCCGGATTCTTACAAGACATGATCATAACCTGAAGGCATATCCCACTGCGACCAAAGCAGTAACAACAAATTGCCACAGGTGAATGCTTCCGGACCGATCATTGGTGCCGCTACACGCATCATTGGCGCCACTGTAGCATCCAGTCGTTGTTATTTTTGCCACACCTCCGTCTAGAACAAAGCTGCTGTTCTTTTTGCCACTGCTGAACAAGACACACCAGAAATAGGGACCCCCTCCATCGGAACCACTCACAGCAGCTCCCACTTCAGTATGATTCTTGCTGTAGACTATGTCTAAGCTCTTTTGGTTTTTCATCAGTATTTCCGAAAATGCTTTCTGAGGGTCGACATATTTGGACTGGCACCCAAGCAAACGGCCGGTGAGTGGAGAGAGGGTCGAGACCTCGACGCCACAGTTGGGGGCAAAACTTTCAGCAATTAAGGAATCGGGAGGCTTCTTGGCGTCTGACCCTCCTACCGCTCCACAATCACCTTCGTAGGCTTTTATGTACCGGAGAGCAATGCAGGCTAGGCCTTGATTGCTATAAAGGGACGATGCCTTGTGTGCAGTTCTATTTGCGTTGATCGCAGCAACTAGCTGATCGGCAGGATTATCAGTAACCTTCACTGCAAGTTTTATTGATGTCATCAGAAAATCGAAACGCACTTCCTTTGAGCATTAAATAGCAACCAAATAGAACATAATCATCAAATGTGTGGGGAAAAAAAAGGAAAAAAAAGGGACGGTGGGAACCTTGACACAACAAATTTAAGAGCTTATAACAGAATAAAAGTTGAATTGAAGACAAGAAAGCGAAATGCTTAAGGAAAAAAAAGTTCATTATATGGCCCAACTTATATATCTACAAAAGTGATCTGCATTGGAAGAGCTAAGTGTATAGAAACACACTCATTACATGCTAAGTGAAATAAAAAGAGGCCAGTGAACCACATAATTCAAAGGTCAAAGCTCAGAAACCAAATTTATATGAAGCAGATGAGCATATGCATAGTATAGTCCAATATGGAATTGTTCTAGCCCATAAAAAGGACGCGCAAATACGCTTACAAACCACAACACGCTCCTTTTGGCTTCATTGCGAATGCAAAAACAACATTTGACATCCCAAATAACGTAAAAGTAATAGAGAAATTTAAGGAAATGCCAAAAAAAAAAAAAAATTCCTTAGCCGACTTATGTTCTCATGATTGTTGAAGCTTTTAATTTATGCCACACAAATGAAGTAGTTAAAGCTAAACAAAACGTGACTTAAATCCAAACCACGAAGAAATTGCGGCGTAAATCCTAAACATATAGAAGTTGTGGAGGCATAGAACTCCGCAAAAATCCAAAATGGCAGAGCAAAGAATCTGAGCCAGAAAAGTCAAAGACAGACGCTAAAATCATAAAACCGAGGACTCTAGATTCTACGACCCGTCGAAGCAGATCCACCATTTAATATCTCACACAAACACATTTCCAAAATCAACATTATCGAAACCATAGGTTTTACGCCAAAACATTGAAATGCACAAATCCACGAGAATAGAAAACGCAGATTTGTACCCCAAAGAAATAAACAAAACAAATACCGTCGGTGTCAGCAGAGACAGCGGCGGAGAGGAAGAAGAGCGGAACAAGAATATGCAAAGCAATTTTCGCCATTGAAGCTGGTCTTTTTGCTTCTGCAAGAGCAGAGAGAGAAAGAGACATGGATCAGAGATGTGAAGAGAGAGGATGAGTCAGTGGTAAGTCGACTTCATATCCGGTGTGTGCTTTACTTAAAGAAAACAGCTGTTCTTCTGCTCTTTTTTTGGTCTTTTTCTCAAATAAAACTATTCCAAAAACAAAACAGTTTTAATTCTATTTTTAGTCCTTTGACTATCAGTTGAGTTATATTTTGGCCTCGTCACTTCAAAATTTTCCAAAATGAATCCTTAATTTTATAAATTTGTCCTAAATTGTTTATTTTATCAATACAATTGTCAAAAACTCGAGTGCGAGATCCATGGGGTTTACTAGATGTTAAAATAGTAATTTTACATGTTAGAACACGAAAAAATCTGTCTTTTTTTTACATATATTTTAACAATTAGCTATCTTATTTTAGGATAACTTATGGGCGTTTACAAACGTAATTTAAAATTTTAAAGTTGTGATCTAAAGTGATTTCATTATGTATCCGTTTGGCACTTTATTTAGAACTAATTACGTATAACTAATTATAGTATAAAGATTTTAACAGTTATTATAAAAGATAAAAAACTGCTACAATGTAAAGCTATCACATGTTATACTTCTTAAAGTTAAAACTTTACTTTGTTCAAACTAAACTACCAAACAGTTTATATAGTGTTTTGTGTCATAAAATTTAAATTTCAATGAAACTTTAGTTTAAACTTTTAATTTAAACTATGTCCTTAAATGGCCTATAATATTGCCTAGACAACTTGATATAAAACACTTCAATTTTTTATGAAACATTTTAAAAAGGATAATGTTGTGGTGGAGAATGGTTTTTTTAGACCGTTAAATTTTGATCCAACGGGTGATATAATGTAGTTCTAAAAGTTTGAAAATACATCTGGTTGCTTATTATACTTCCCATTATTCCCAAAAAAAATTGATCTCTCTCCTTCTTTCCTTCCTCTTAATCTCTCTCTCCTAAAAACACCACCGGATTTATTCTCTCTCTCCCTTCATCTTCCTCCGTCAGCCGTCTTGAGACCTCGCCATCGGCCTTCACTAGATCCGGTCTGACCTCGCTGTCAGCCTTCGCGCACCCCCACAGCCGTCAGCCTTTGCTAGATACGGTTTGACCTTGGTCCATCGCCGTGAGACAGCCGTTGGCCTTCGCCTTCGCCACCAATGTCTACTTCAATCTCAACAGGGCCCTTGTTCTTAACCAAAACACTATCCTTCAAATGGTCAGTGTTCTTGTCGATAAGGTATGGAAATCTAGATGGTTTTGTCAACCTTGAGGAGCTATCTCTCGTTGGCGTTCTTGGCCTCTCCCTCCGATGAAAACAAGAAGCTTATTTCATAAACGATATGGGATTTTGCATTGGGCCTTTTATATTGTAAATCTAATTTTTATTTTGCAAATCAATTTTTATATAATTGAAAGGTTATACCATGTTTGCTTGATCTATATGTTTTAGTTTTATTTTTTTTTCCAGATTTAATGGCTAGCATATTATGATTGAAATTATTAGATCTATTTCACAGAAAAATTGATTAAAGGAGTTTTGGTCTATTTGAATTGCTTTTAGTGGGTGTTTAGAAAAATTGTAGGAACCAGTGGTAAGAACCACTTTTACTGTAACATGTGAGAGTTTTATACTGTAGCAATTTTTTTTAATTGATACTGTAGTATGTGAGAGCTTTTTACTGTTCATAACTGATTTTGTGGTGGGAACCAGTGGTTCCCACCACTCCCAAACAGTTAATGTTTCAATTCAAAACTTGTGATTTATTGCCATTATTATTATTATTATTATTATTATTATTTCATCCAGTCATTGGGAAACAACAATTTGAGAGAAATGATATAGAGATTTGGAGGCGTTGAGGTTGGGAAAAATCTGTGTTTGTACGGTAACAAATGAGAGTTTTATATCGTAATTATTTTGTATTATTATTATTTTATATTTTTTATAACTAAAAAAATGGCACAGATATTTTTTTTTAACACCTTACTAATTTGTATTAAGATGTTGATCTTGGAAGTAAGCCGGTCCTTTTTTTTGGTAACTTGTTGGAGGTAAAAACTTTTTAACTTCAAAGATAATTTGATGTTGAGATTCTTTCATTTCGTGAAAAAATCTTGAAGAAATTTTCTAGTTCTATTTTCTCCATTATTTTCATCAATTTTAAAACAAAATCTTATCAATTAGAGGGTGTTTGAAAGGGTGGTGAAAACCGTTGGTTAGAATTATTTTTATTGTAACATGTGATAGTTTTATATTGTAACAATTTTTTTCTATTATTACTGTAACATATAAGAGCTTTACTATTTATAATTAAATTTGTGATGAAGCCGTTGCCAGACAACCAATAAATACATTTAAAAGCTCAATACACTATGAGTGTACGCACAGATGAATGTGTATTTCTTCATTTTTCTGACAGTTGGACGCTGAAATTACAAGATGGGCTCGCTGGAGGGCGGGAGCCACGACGGACGTTAGGTGTGTTGAGGCATGGGCTTGGGCGGCAGCGACGAGGGCGAACGGAATTTTTGAAAATTTTTAAAATATCTTTTGTATTATATTTTGGGCTATAATTTGATACGGGAGAGACATAAGCGCTCACTAAGATCTAGTATTAACCTTTAGGTAGTTCCCATTCATGGGGAATGAATTTCATGCCCTTTTAAAAATTATGAACAAAAATGAAATTTCATTATAGATCAAGTACTAAAAATAAAACTAACTCGATAAAATAATAACAAATTAATAATTCTCACCCACCGTCAGCGACGTCATGTGTAACTTACCGATCTCGTGAATTCTAGAAATGTTACGGGGTAAATGAGTAATTTCAAATGCCGAATTGTTTGATTGTAAAGAGAAGACGCGAGCGGATGACGTTAGGAATAAGGGACGGAGCGAAATGGCGAGAGTGAGAAATCGATCAGTGACGTGCTCCGATCATGTCGGCGATGGCTATGGCGATGTTGAGAGCTGGGACGAGTCCATACGGTTTGTCGGCCTGGCGTCGAAATTTCGTCGGAAAAGAGAAGAAGTGTCGGCCGGTGACCTGCGCGTCGGTCTCGCCCTCCGATTGGCGGGAGAGCCGACGATTGGTCTCCATCTCTCTCGTTTTCTCTCCTTTTCTCCTCATCCCTAATCGTACGCCTTCTCTCTTTTACACACACTCTCTCTCTCTCTCCCTTAGGACATGAGTCAGCCATTTGTTTAGTTAGCGAGTAAACTTTTTCCAGTTGATCTATTTCTTCTTAGTTAGTAAATAGGAATCGAAAAGAAGTGTTGCTAAATAAATGGCGTTTTCTTTTTCATTTGTCAGGATAAAGTTTTTGTTTTTGTATGGCTTTACAAGAGAAATTCTGATACAGAATTAATGTTTCGACAGATTTTCTCGTGTTTTCTTGGTAAACAAACGGGTTATACCGTGAGTAGACTAATTTGAGGATACGCGGAAGTTTAAGTGTTTTCTTTCTTTTGGTTGTTAAATTATTGCCGTTGTGAATTAAACTGGCCGTTTAAAGTCCGAAAGGATTGAACTTTTTGACAGTAATGCAGTTTATCAATCTGGGCTTTCCTGTGAATTTTCTCGGCAAGCAAACACTAGTCTTTTTGACTGTTATTTTGTGTTTTTCAGCAGACGCTATTGCTGGTGGCATTTTTGATAAATATGTGAAAAGGTAATGACTGTCGACTGAAAAGTTATAGTAGTAACTCATGGTTTGCCAGATAGCGCAATAAGTGTTTTTCTTAAAGTCATTTTGCTAAGCCCTTTTTACCAAAGAACTAATTCTCCCGAAATATTGTAAACAGAAAAAAGCTTGATCCTTTGGAGGCTTATGTACCAGCTGTGATCTTAAGCCAGTTGCAGATCAAGGACTTGGGTAATTGATTTTCTTTCTCGCCTAACTTTTCTCCCCTCAAATTTAGTTTCCGCTTGGTGGAAGTTTTTCCATGAGATAATAATTCCAATTTCGTTTGATTTGAGGTCCTTTTTTCTCCTCTGCTTTTATGAATAATTTTCTTGTGTTGGATTATGACTCTGTTAGTTGTATACCTGTCCAACTATTATTAACCAAGACTATCTGATGATCAATATTCAAGCTCTTCTTATTGTGCATAGCAAAGCATAATGGTGTTTAAATTCAATATTTCAATAAAATTACAGAGAAATCGTTGGAAGGGGATCAGCCTCAATATGCTTCTTTCCGATCTCTACTTCGTTCTGGCCCTGCAGCGTCACTTCGTATAAATATTCGTGCAGTAAGTATTCATGCTTTGATCTTTCAATCTTAAAATGGAGGAGTTTCATATATGTCATCTCGGGTATCTTTTTATGTTTGTTACTAAATTCAACTAGGTTGGTTGTAACTTGCAAGCCTCTGGTCACTTGATCTCCTTTTTTTTTTTTTTTTAAATTTTCTTCTTTCCTAACTATGCCACCTTCAATCTTCATATTGGCTTTAAAGGCTTCTCTTTAACCCGTAATGAGCGCACAATTCTATTTTATTTTATTTTTGACAGAGATGCCGCTTTACCCTTTGCTATCATGTCATTTGGCCCTCTATAGTTATTGTCACTGTGCGATACTATAAAATATATGCTCACTTTCACTCTTCATGCTTATTTTCCATTGGCTTCATGGCAGTTTTTGTGTACATGAGTTCCTAAGAGCTTTGGAAATTTTCTTCGGAACTTTAGGTAGCACAATATGCCTCGGAGAGTGGAAATGGTAAAGCTGCCTTCAACGATGTTGACCAGTGTCTCAGGTACCCACTGCCACTTTCAGTTATTTATGAAGATAAAAAGGACTTGAGACCGACGATTAGAGCCATCTAATCTGGTTTAGCAGAATCAATAACAAAACTTTTAAACAAGAATGTCCGCAAGTATGCCTTGGATATCAGCCACCTAGTAAGACAAAAGTGACAACTTTGCTTCTGAAGGGCCTTGGAGGAGCTTGATTCCTTGCTCTTGCACGCATCAAGGAACGACCCAGATGCTTCCGTCAAGTCCATGAAGGCACAGATTAATGTTGCTCTTGATTCATTGGACGGGTAATTTGTTATTATTGTTTATTTTTCTCGACACCAAGTAGTTCACAATTTCTAAATGAGGTTTCCTTTTAACAGCCTCCTCAAGACTGTGCCTCCGGATGTGCTAGACAAAGGGAAGGCAATTGCGGATTCATATAGAAACTCTGATGAACAGGTAGACGACGAAGTCGTTGACCCAGAACTCCAGCGGTTGGAATCAATTCTATGAATGCGTCTGTGAAATACCGCCCTAAACAATTATTGAGAACGACACCTACTGGCCAAAATGGAAACTCAACAAGAGAGAGAAAACGACTACACTGGTTTGTATTATAAAAGGGATATGGGAACTTGGTAAGTGAAGGACTTGTCCTTTTTGTGAAGTTTAATTTCGTGTATCAAAGATGGATACTGTTAAAATGTTCGTGTCGTATCGTTCTTACTGGCTACTGCCAAATCTAAACGACATTTGTCCTAGATATATGGAACACATCTTTCTAAGTGTAGTTTATACATGCGTAGCACCAAAGTACCTGATAATCGGCTATCGTTTGGAAAAGTTGTCGTTTAACGGAAAATATGTTCATAATGTTATTCAGTTTTATCCAATTAGTGCGGCATTGGACCTTGTTTCCCTGACGATTTTCAAAAATTGCCTTCCACGATGTGTATTCTTAGAAAGGCAATACATATCTCTCTCTCCAAAGAAAGGAGAACGATATAAATATCGGTCAAATGGGTTGTAATCACACCATATGTTCATAAAACCGCTTCAATGTATATGCTTTTCTGGTAATTAATTCACTTTTCCGATTAAGAAAGAAATTGGGGTGTTCTGGAAGCTGCTAGAGAGAGAAAATGTTGAGAAGGAAACAAACTTTTGGTTGAGAGTCTAACCGTGTTAGATTTCGTTTTAGTGTTCTTTACACAAAAAAAAAAAAAAAAAAAAAAAAACAACAGATTCTCAACTAATCAACTAATACAATGAGAGCTCTGCACATTCTAAGAAGCCTCAATACGCAATAAATAAACGATAGAAATCAAATCTCTCGGTTAAATCTCCACAAGTTAAAGTTAATCCTCGACGTCCCAAAATAGAAGCCAAGAGCTCAAATCTATTCTTCTTCCAAGTCATATATGGACTTTAGAGTAACCCAAGTATCTTCAGCTCGTTAATGGAGCAATACACAAAGCATTAAAAATAAAAGACTGGTCGCTAGCAAGTAGTCTATGTTGACCTCGAATCGTCGCTGATCTCCAAGCCACAGACAGCTTGCGAGTTATCCCTCAATGGCCACGGATAGTTCACTAGACGAGCTATCCGTCTTAGCATAAACTGCTCGCTAAGAGAGCTATCCCTCAATGGCCATGGATAGCCATGGATAGATCACCCTCCTGGTGTGGATGTCGGACGGCTTTCTAACCTCAAAGCCCATGGATAACATGTTTGCTACGAATAGCTCACTTAGCAAGCCAGCTACCCTTGATGCTCACAATTAGCTCGCTAATGTGAGCAATCCCTAATGTCCGTTACCACCCCTCAAGAGTTGTTTGCCACGGGCAAACTCCCATTGCTTCAATTATATGATTCCACGTCGTTTGAAATATTTGGTGTAACTATCCACACCACCACGATTAGACATGGCCCACAAGTGCCAGGACATGATACCCACAATCTCGGGAGGAGGAGAGGATGGTGAGGTGAGCATATGAAAAATAGACTCGTTGTTCTAGCTACGTTGAACAATTTTAACATCAGAAGACTCCTATATATATAAGAGAATGATATGAACGAATAAGGATCCCATATCGGGTTTATACTTTTCTTATTTCCGTTCTATTGAAGAATTTTGAAGAGTGAATTCGAATGTGTAAATATAAGAACTCCATGAAAATTTCAACAATCAAAGCATACATAAACTACATTGGATCCAAATACTCTAAACCTTTTGTGTATTTGTCTGATTTTAATTTTATATTTTTGTGATTGTATGAACCTTTTGAATTCACTCTAGGAACTTGATTCCTCCCAAGGTGACAAAATTTCGACCTCAGCACTACAGGGGAAAAAAATGAACATAATACTCTAAACAACCATATAGCTAACATGTTAGAAATCTATAAGTCAATATAAAAGATTGAACATTTGACCTTCCAGTTGTTTTTCTTTTTACTTTTTTTAATTGTCAACAGTCAACGCCAACCCTTAAACTTTCAAAATCCATCCATTTGCTCCTTAAAGTTTAAAAATCACAATTTGCCCCTGAGCTTTCAAAACTCTTACTTTATCTCCTAAATTTTTTATTTTTCGTTTATATAAAAGTAATTAAGTGTATGGTGCAAGGATGCATTGCGTAATCATTGAAAGAAGATTTCATTCCAAGATACAAAAACGTACCACTAGTATAACAAACAGACGCAGAGAGGAAAAGACGCATGCCGAAAGCCCAAGAAACGCAAATGCATTGCTTGATCTTTGAGCATATTATTTTCATTATTTTTGTATAAAGCACCTCCAGACTCCAGTTATACACCTAGGATTAAACAAAAATTCAAAATATTACATTTCTTTTTTTTTTTGGTGGAAAAAATGAAATGTAACCGGCGTGCAAGTGTATTAATATATGTGTATATATATATATATGTATATATGTATGTATATATATATATATCGTACGGCGCTCGGAACGCCATGCTAAACACCTGCGAGGGAAGGAAACTTCTCAAAATATCAAATTTTCTAGATTACCGTTGGGCATTCAAGGACTTTAAAATACACCAATACCTAAACACAAACGGAAGAACAAAAGAGAATTTAATTTCATATATTTAGCATTTACATATTACTCAAAGATACTCGCCATCTAAAATACTACCCAAATGTAGATCTAATAAGCATGGAAGGTTAAATTTGACACAAGGAAAAAGAAATTTGAAAGGAAAAGGTCAAAGATAACAAACAGCAAAGCAAATTATCATAATGAATTCTTTTTTTTTTTTTAATGTTTTCTGGCAAAAGCTTTATCCCATTTACATCATTATCCCAAAATTTCATGAGTTTTTGCCTTTTCTTGTTAGGTGATTATTATGTCATTTTATATCCACTGAGCTACTTCAAATACCTATAACACCAAGCGACCAAAAAAAAAACTAGATGTAAGGTCCTGTAGATACTGGCACAACATCTTCTCACGATGCAATTATAACACATCTGAATCGGGCATAGGGGTGTTGGGGGGGCCAAGCACCAAAAGCGACGAAAAAACAATAATTTAAACAAGAACAAACAATTTATTGTTACATTACACAAACAGCTACATCAAATACTTCCTCTATACTCAACAAACAAAAAAATAGACAACATCCAATTTACAATACAGGAGACCAATCGGCGATACATCACCGAATCTGCTTTTGCCGACTGTAAACTGAGCGAACAAACCTCCGAGAGAAACACAAATAACTTGGATTACGAATGAGACAAGCTGCTGAAGATTCGCTTCAAACTCAAGCACGCCCCACGTAGCCTCCCCATGCTCGTTGCGCATATCTGCAATTAGAATAATATCATTATTATTATTACCATCTTGCCACGTAAGTCCATATTGTGTTATATATATATAGTGTTTTGTGTGTACGTAAATGTATATATATATATATATAAAGAGAGAGAGAGAAGGATGCTCTGACCTTGGGACAAAAGCGAACATCAAGGGTCTCCAGCATGCTACATTTCGATATGGCCACTTCTACGGCTTCTTCATCAATATTGCAAGACTAATGAAGGCACATTCAGAAAAGATGATCAGAAAGAGCATATTATAATGGGAGGGAGTTTGAAACAATTTACAGCAAAATGTGGCGCCTTTTTCCATCCTTCAAAAAATTCATAAGACGTATATCTTTGGAACTAAATGTGATAAAGAATGTTTCATGCATTTTCCATGTCAAAGAAGCAACATATTTCAGAGGAACAAGTACATGACAATTACAGAACAAGCAAAGCCAGCACACAAGGAAATTTGATACATATGCACGTGCATCTAGAATATACAAAGCTTAAACGAAGGAACCCTAGCATTTTCCAGGGGGTTTAATCCTGATGATTAACAAGCAGTAACATAAACGTGATCCTAAATGTTGATATATTTGGAGTAATCTACTTAATACACATAGCAAGGACATGAAAAAGGGCAAAATGCATACATACCTTAAGAAAGAGGCTAGTTAATCTAGGACACTCAAGTTTCAAGACCTCCAAAGCGGAACAGTTGCTGAATATACATAGAAGGATAAAAAATCAGCCCATGGGAACACCACAAAGCAGAAAAAGATGAAATAAAATTTATTGAAAGAAAGGAAGCTAACGTCACCATATGAACATACGAATACCTCAAATTAAGAAAGCAGAGATTGAAACAAGCAAGATCAACCTCCTTCAGATTAACGGACAGAGAAAGGTTTAGTGATGACAAATGACAAAAACGTGCTTCTTGTGGAATAAGAACTTTTTTAATATTTGGACAACGAACACAGTTGAGGTTCTGCAGCAAGCGGTGAGGCTTCTTACAGCCCCAGTTCAGGTCATGCATATTCACACATCCATTCAGGCTCACATGGGTAAGGAGAGTACGGCATGAAAGAAGCTCCTCAATGGCAGAATGACAAAGGTTTCCATAAGACAAATCCAGTTCTTGGAGAGATGGTAGAGCATGTTCCTTATAAAGAGGTTCCAGGGACAAGTCAGTCCGATACTTGCATGCTTGTAACTTCAACACCTGAAAAAAGGAAGAAGAGCAAGTAAATACGACATAAAATAATAAACAGTAACCAAAACCCCAATTGAAAAACTTTTTTCAGAAGAAATCTAAATATGTGCTCCTCTGTGCGCACAAAAACTTGCCTTCAGTTTCACACATGACTCAAAGACCGGTTGCAAGTTTGTCAAGAAAGTGTAGGATAAGTCGAGCACAGTCAAATGCTGAAGGCAGCTGAAGGAGGAAAGCCCGTCAGAGCCAATAGACCGGCACGACATCAATATTAATGACTCAATCTTAGGGCATTTGGCAGTTGTTGCAGACAAGGAGTCATCTTTGAGTTGGCTGAACCGAAAATAGATGTTTTAGTTTAAGTAACACTAACCCATAAGAATGAGAAAGGAAGGGGGGGGATGATGATGAAGGAGGGGGTGAGAGAGGGAAATCAAAGAGAGCAGAACAAAGAACACTACCTGCAAAAGGAAGCATCCAAAGATGTTAAAAGGGGACAATTAATGGATGCTTCAGACAATCCACCACACCCTTTTAACTCAAGCAACTCCATATTGGGCGCTTCAATACCAAGCACATTTAGTTTTGGACAGATTCCCAGATTGAGTGACCGAAGACCAACCTGAAGAAAGGGAGAGACCAAATTAATTGGCAAAAAAAATTAGAAAAAGAAACAGCTCTCTTATTTTCTTCAAGAAAATTAATAACTGACATGACTTGCAGCATCTGAACAATGCTACTGGACCTCATTTAGAAATAAATTGGTTATCATAGATGCAGTAATATTAGTTATCCAATAGAGCAATCTCAACCATTCCATAATCACCAATGTAAGTTTCTCTCTTCTCAATATGTAGCAATAAAAAGCAAGAGTCTACAATCGATGTACTAGCAAAGGAATCAATAACTAGTCAACACTTACAGGACAAAATTCTGCTCTTTCAAGATGACCACAACCATCTAAAGAAACTTTCTCGAGATAGGGGCACTTTAGTTTGAGAGAAGTGATTGCCTGGCAACCATCTAGGGAAAGACCGACTAAAGAAGAGCTAGAGAAGTGCACCGCTGTTAAGCTCTGGTAAGAGGGAAAAAATCACATTCGGCTAGAAGAAAATTATAATAGTACTACAACCATGTGAAGTTACTTCCACTGGATGTAAAGAAGAGCAATATGGCA
>CAMOHE010044761.1:0-20950 GCA_946598075.1 Artocarpus hirsutus
ACTTTTCTATATTCTAAGAACTACTAATGTACTTTGAGTGTTTTTTGTGAGAATGTAGATGAACTACGAGTGGCTTGATCCCTTAATAGGGTACGTAGGCAGCCTAGCTTCAGCTGGTCCAGCCACAAAAAAATAATACAAATTTTTTTTTTAAATTAAACAGTTTACTCCTCTCAAAAAATTAATCCCTTTGGTGTTGATATATTCATATCTCATATTGTGCAGAATAACATTGTTCTATTTCTTGTGCCGCTAAATGTGGACATTGAATTCGCAACCTGTAGAGAGAAGAAAAGAAAACATATTAGACAGCCAAATTTAAAAAATAGAAAGAACCGAACAGCCTCTCATTAGCATGCAGTTGCTCTGTAGAACAATGATGACAAGGGTTATGTTTGCATTTACACGAGCCATGTAACTGTAGTATTTGGACTATATAACTAAAGGCATTTTAACAAAAAGCTGAGTTAATTGTGCTAATTGATGATTAGATTTTCAGCTTCATGAAAAGATCAATTGAGATCTCATTTACGACCTTTTCCGGTAACTTCTCTTCTATATGTTCGTTGTTGTACATTAGAACTACAATATTTGCATTCATGTTTGCACTTCCAGGATCACCGTGAGCACTCATTTTGGGGTTATAATTAGTAAAACAAAGTCCATAATCACGAAAATGAGTGAGCTATACTACCTATTCTCCTTTCATTCTTTCATATACTTCATTTTGAGGTTGTGTTCTCACTATTTTGATTATTCTTTACATTTGCTTTATTAAACTCCATGGTCGCTTAGTCATCATTGCAAGCACAACACCATTTTGATGTAGTAGAAAACTACTTCAAACCTGGCGAAGCTTTTATTGTTGACTTTTATATTTCTTTTGTTGGCAGTCGTTTTAAATCTCTATATAGTCTTTCGATTGATTTTGGTTTATTGTTATACACATCGTGACTCTAACTAGGCTTGCTTGTTTTACTCTGCACTCAAAGTCATCCCTATTTGATATTTTCAAAGAAATTGATTGTTTCTTTTGTCAAAGTGAAATTTATTATTCTCCCATTGTAAAAGTTGATTTTGTACTATTCTCAATCTGTTAGTCAGGATTCTTACGTACCTAGCTATATTGCTGATCAACCAAACCTCCCTGAGTTGGCTCGACCTTTTAATATAAATGAGGAACTTGGACAGGTAAATATTGTCACTGTGATGCTTATTAAATTCGAGGTCCAAGTTTTGCAATTTAATAATTTAATCAAGCAAAGTAAGTTTGTAGGCCTTTTATGAAAGATAAAAGAGTTTTTGTATGGAGAACTTTTTCTGATAGATGTTAAACCACTTTAAGAAGTGGTAGAGCTGTTGTTTTGCCTCCCCTTTTTTTCTTATGGCGTGCTTCTAGAAGGGTTTGTGATTGTTGTCTCACATGTTGCACAGCAACTTCTGGACAAAAAATTGTGAAGGCCCATTAAGAAGTATTCACAAATTTCATAAGCAATTCTGCCAAGGGTGCTCCTGGTTTTTCATGATGTGGATATACTTTTCGAACATACTGTGGTTTTTCCAAGGGTTTGCTGCTGTGGTACGTGTGCATGCAGCTTTAGGCATTCATGCTACTGTTGATCAATTGTCATCGTCTATGCCAAGCTGTCTTAGAGATTGTTCACCATAATCACTCTTTTATGCTGATTTATAGGTTCCATGATTCTAGGTGAGATCTATCAAGATTCACTTTTGCTCCAGTTGAGGACCCAGATGGATCATGCACTCTTTTTCCCTCGTTCAGGTTTTTCCCATTGGGTTTTACTGGAAGAGGGTTTTAATGAGGCCTTTCTTAATTATTGTCAGGAGAGAAGATCCTCTTTAGTTCTGGGAGTTCGGTCATCATTGTAAACTTTGTTTTCCTCTTTTTAGGTTGTTTTTGTTGTTTGACTTGTATATGCCTTAACTAACAAGGTCCTATGGGAGCATCCAGTTTTGTGTGGTCTTTGGGCTAATGAAAGATTTATTTTCAAAGGGAAATCCTCAGGAACAAAAACTTGCATGTGCATCAGTTTTTTTATTTTTCCCATGATTCCTTCATTTATGGTTTGAAGTTTACATTCTTTTGTGTTGTTTCAAGATCTATTTAAATAATTATTTTGCCTCCGAGTAGGCATCAACTGTAAAAATATAACAGACTCGCCATCCCTCTATTAGTAAATTTATTTATTTATTTATTTTTACATGTTTTCTGACTCTCTATTGTTTCCTTATTTTTGAGGTTGACCTTAACTTTGAAATGAGCTTCAGAATCTTATCTACTTGGCTGCTTCGGTGATTGTTATCCTGCTGGAGTCTTTTATCTTGAATGTTTCTTTTTTAAGCAACTTACAGAGACTTAAAATTTTCATGTTCTCTTTTTTTAAGCAACTTACAGAGACTTAAAATTTTCATTGTTCTCTTCAGAAATGTTGGGCAGTTCTGATTGATACAAAACCATATTAAATTTTGTGTTTGCTTTATTCCAATATGCATGTTTAAAAACAAAACCAAATATATATACACACACGTACATAGTCAAGTAGAAAAATGAGTCGTTCATTTCAGTTTCTTACAATTAAATGAGATTTTTTCTCTTAACCTCGTGTTTAATTAAAAATTGAGGAGCTAGCCAAAAAAGAATGCACATGCGTATATATACGTACAAGATGTCATTTTCTGGCCCTTGGAAAGTACCAACATCCCTAAGTCAGAGGAAACATAATTAGAAAAACCATCCCAAATAAAATGATGATCCAAATATGAGGCTAATCTTCCTAGAACCTACTCAGAAAAACTAAAATGATCAGTCTCCTTGACAAGCTCAGTTATTGTTTACAAAGGAACAATTTCATATACCTTGGTTTTCTTCTCATTGCAGGGTTGAGTACGAAAGTTCTCCAAAACGGGCACCTCTACTGTCGCATTCTGCTTCTCCTGGAGCACTCTGTTGAATGTTCCAGTGTAGGCTTCACCTGATGTTGGGTTGCTCTCATCCCGCTTGCCGAATCTTGGCACAGCAGAACTGTAATCAGGCTGCCACATTAGGACTAAAATCATGCTTCTTGGAACAAAAAGACGACAATTTACTTAGAATTGTTGGTGAGGAGGATGTAAATTCTTTGCTTCTTAAAGATAAACTTTTTCATATTATGATTTTCTCAATTTCAAGAAATACAAGATCCAGCATATGAAATACATACAAAGAAGAGAAAATTTGTGAATTATATTAAATATTAAAAGAATTAACTGTTTAACTAGCATCATAACAATACAAAAATAAATAAGTAAAAATAGAAAAATTTGATAAAAATTGTGGAATTAAAAGTGAAAAGGCAATATCAAATACATCACTTTCATGCCTTTTAATGCCAAATACAATATGGGCATCAAACATTTTCATTGAAAATGGTTTAAAGCTCCAGCAAAATTTCTTTTGAAGTTGCCATCTTGAGATTCCAAGATTCATTATCATGTTTTACGGAAAACATAATCTGTGTTTTAGCATAATACATTTCAACTAACAATCTCTCATGCAAGCTTGACAGTGAGCAAAATACAAAAGAAGTGAAGGAAGCATATTTTTATTAGCATGGCTTACTGATTTTGGTCGAGGTCTTCCAGGAGCAAGGGAGCAAAACCATAGCCATCGTTATTTTGAGTTGAAGCCTTTCTCTGCCACGCATGAGAAGAAACTCCACTGCCTCTTACCCTAACTCTTGCCTGCGGATTCAGGTGTAGCTTTGAGTCTCCAAGGAAGCGTTCAGGCCCTACCACCTGTAATGACCGAGAAAAATCCTAGAATTAAATAATATAATTTACATATTTAAATCAAGGATTTTCCTCGAAACATTATGTATGAATTTTGTGAGTAAAGAATTTATGGAATTAATATATGAATATTCCAAAAATTCTATAATGGATTCTATAGTTAAGTTAATTATCTATTGAAATTCAATAAATGAATTGATAAATTCAACTGTTACTAAGACGAAAGAATTTATCTGTAAAGGACTTGAGAAATTTAATTATGAGAATTTTCGAGTACAATATTATGTTAGTAGTGTATCGAGCAACACTCTAACGCAAATTAGATCCTTAATTGCAATTTAGTTAAAAATGAAGCTACGCGAATAGCCGACTCGATAGAAAATGTTACACAAACACATATAGTGACACTGTTAAAAACTATGTCATTACTAAGACCAGATATTAAAAAAGTCAAGTTCACATTTTTATTAAGTTAAAAATAAATTTCTAGACTCAACCCAATCAAAATCGATACGCGATTAAACTTATATTGTTATCGGTTCATACTGTAGTTGGTGTGTCATAGTATAAAAAAAAGGAGAAGACTTGTCAGATATTAAAAATTTCCTGTCAGCTAAGTTAGTCATTATTGATAGTATAAAAATCATTTGCTTAAGGAGTAATTTGCAAGAATAAGCTAAGAACAAGAAATCCCTTAAATTTAGCCTCCACCCATGATGATTGTCCTTTGCCATTATTAGAACAAAACTTGCACTCCACTCAGCCTCACCCATGGGGCCACCATTAGCAAGGGATTAGCATATTTTAAAGTTGTCAAAGCCACTTAGAAGACTAATTAAGTATGAATTAAGTGGAATAATTAGGTTTGGTAAAAGTCTATAAATAAGAGTCCAAATAAAAAGCCATATTTTTCACTTTCCTTCTCCATTTTCTTCCTCCACTATCGTGTATCCCCTTAGTTCTAGAAGATTTCTTTTTCTTCACTTTCCTTCTTCCACCAACGTGCCTACCAATTGTCTTCAAGAAGAAAAATTTTGCTCTCAAAAATCCCAAAAGATTTTCTACCAGTTTCATACCATAAAATTAAGTGCAACAAGGAAGAAAAAGAAGAATATAGAGAAGATTTTAGAACATTGGGATTAAGGTAATATCTACACCTTTTCTTTCTTTCCATTTTCCTTAGCAAAGAAAAGAAAATATGTTGCTTAGATAGTATATATGTGATGGCCAAAATATGTTGGATTTTTACATGAAAAAGTTTTGTCTTAGTGTTGGTCTAAGAGGAAGAAAGAGTGAAACTAGAAGTTTTAAGATCACCCACTTAAGAGTTGTCATGAAGGGTAAGTAGGGCCAGCAATTTGGGTCATAACACAACAACCTGACACGAACTCGACACGAAAAAGTACGGGTTAGGGTTGATAAAATTAAATGCGGGTCGAAATTGGGTCAACCCGTTTGACATGAAACAATTTCAAGTCGTGTTCAGGTCTAATGCGTCAACTTGATTTCAACCTACTGTATCTATTTATTGTAAATCTATTGCTCAGATTTTATCCTTTTTAGTAAAAGCTCAAAAGAAAAGGCCTAGTCCAAGCTTTTATTTCAAAAGGTATTTGAAGCCCAACATAAATACCCAATGAAACCTAGCTAAAAGGACTCCCATGTAAAAACAAAAAACTCTTGCTAAGAGCTCATCTACTTTTCCAGCCGCCATTCATCTTTAGCTCTTTCTTCATCTTCATCTTTAGCACTTTTATTTTGATGTTGCTCCTCCCCAATGTCCTCTTTGGTATCCTCTCCAGCATTTGCAACATTATCCTCGCCCCTAGCTCCTCCTTCATCATCTACTCTTGCTTTTTTTTTCCCCGGTCTTTGGTGACTGCTTTGCCACAATATCCTCTTCCCTTTCCCCAGTTGCTTACTCCTTCTTGTTGCTAGTGTCGCCGTTTTGGTTATTAGAATTGCAGATCAATTTTTTATGTAGTTTTATTAGAACTGCAGATCAATTTTTTGTGCAGTCACATTCTTGCTGCTAGCTTATGCTTTGTGAATTAAAGATATGTTTTATTTTATTTATTTATGCCAAAGAAATTTTTGATCAGATGTTCAAATTTCATAGAGGCAGGTTGCATGGGTCGGGTCGGGTCAACCCGTTAACACGTCAAGTCGTGTCCAAATTGGGCTTTTTTAAACCTATCAGGTCATAGGTCGGGTTCGGGTTAGCATATTGGCTCTTTAAATAAAGGATTAACTCAACCCGAACCCGACTCATGGACCCAAATTGTCGGCCTTAAGGGTAAGTAATCTAAACTTTCCCACAAATTTCTTAAGGTTAAAGTTTATAAGTTTATGAGGGATTTGATGATTGGATTAGGAAATATGTTGTAATAATTATTTATGTGTGTTTATTATGGTTTGTGCTTGTATGTGATGTAAAAGTTAGTCATGGCATGTTAAAATTATGTTTTTGCAAATTTTGGTTTGTGAAAAAATTTTCCACAAACTTTGAACGTGCAAACGGAGGCCTTAGTATCGATTTTTAAAACTTTACTGAATACAGGACTTTTAGTTTTTGACATTTTGAACAAAAACCGATGACTGTGAAAAAACACAATTTTGACTCTAAATAGGCTTTCTGAGCAGTTTATTGGACTGTCTAAAAAACTGTTCAAAAACTGCCTAAAGGCAGCCCCAAAAACTGCCTAAATGCAGTTTGCAAAACCATTTTCGAGCCATTTTGGGTCCGAATTTTGTGTTTTGTCAAACAGAAAAGTTTTAGATTTCGATGAGATGAACAACTTTTGTGAAGAAATTTTCTCCAAAATATGCCTTTAAAATATAGTTATAGGCAGTTTTCCAAAACAGTCCAAAAAACTATATTTTTGCACAAAAAACTATTTGTAAGTGTTGGGTCATTTCGAGGCCAAATTACAATTTTTGCCAAACATAAAAGTTTTAGTTTACAACAAAATGAAGAACTTTTGTGAAGAAAGTTTTGTGAAATATTGCTTTTAAATTGGACATATAAAAACAGTCAAAACTTTTAATTGGTAAAAATTTCAAAGTTTTAACCGAGAAGCAATTTTGTTAAAGAAAAATGGTAACCGGTAATTTAAAAAAAATAAGATAATTATTGAAACACACATTTAAAAAATGAGTGACTTCTATGGAGGAAAAACTTCAAAAGAAAAACTGTGTTTAATATACGATTTGCATAAATTTTCTAAAACTACTCTATCTATACCAGTTTTTACAAACAAAGATCGTGTAACTTTAAATTTGATTTTTCACTAAACCAAGAAATTACAGTACTTTTGAAAGGTTATATAGGCATGAGATTTGGTGAGGTAACAATTTGGGCATTATTTTATAGAGCGATTTTTATTTAAAATTTTAAGCTAAATGGGTAAGAATTTCAAAGATAAACTTTAATAGTTTTCATTTGAACATTATTTCAGCAAGCATAAAAACCCAATATGATGGAGCTTTAATGCCATGATGTTAGGCACAGGTCTAACACCTGTTTCAGTCTAAAATGCCACATGGAACACAATCTATCGATAGAATGTATATAACGCTATGATGTCATTTTTGGGCTTACAGGCTTAAAAAAATTATGAGCCCATTAAATGGATTTAAAATAAGCTCAATGAGGGCTTAAGATAAGAATCTTGAATTTAAAAAAATGTCTAATTTAATGGATTAAAGTCTCACGGATTTAACAACGTTAGATAATTAATTAATTGTTTTAAAATTAATTAATTGTCAACTTGGATACGAACAAATGGCAATTAAGGAAAAGTTTAAATATTATGAGGATTTAATAAAAATAATCTGTGATAGAAATGGTGAAATCTATGATCAATTGATAAAAGAACTTACGATCTAATAGAGTGATCAAATTCTTGTGGTTATGCTAAAATCTAAAGAGCATAAAATGAAGTATTCTTACACACTCCAAATGGGCATTTTGTATAGATTTGTTTCCATTAGAAAAGAAGGAATTCAGAATCTATAGTACTTACTACTGAATTAGTGTGAACAGTTTTTAAATCAAACTGTTTTTACATGATTTCTAAAAATATGAAATGCATGTTCAGTTATATGCCCTGCTATAATTATGACATATATGTGTATCTAAGATATGATGAGCTAGCATCTTCTGAAGTTATGAACGATGTGTGCTGTATTAAAACATATTGTTTACTTGCTTTCAATTATGCATGTTTTTAGTATTGATATGTAGTGCTATGTAGTAACATGTCATACTGCATACACATAATAATACAAGTGAAACGAAGCAAGATAAGTTAAGAGTGTCGTACCAATCTCTCGACCCACGGGAGGCTCCATGTTAAAATAATAAATTATAGATGGTCACGGTGTTGTTGGGACATTGCAAACCCTAATATCCCGTTGATCGCGCATGCAACTTGTCATGACCAAGAAAATTTCATTAATAAAACCTAATATTTAATTGGGTTTAATTAATGAATTTACTTTTAAAAAACTGTGATTTTTGTAAAAAGTTGTAATTTTTGTAAAATTACGATGAGGTATGAATAAACGACATTGATTGCAAATTTCACGGTGAATAAGATGCCATGTTAGATATTGCTGAATACAGATTTTATGAGTTTAATCACTCAAAAATTTGTGCATAATATCCATAAAATGAACTTTATATCACGATTAATTGTAAAATTGTAGTATAAACGAATGAGTGATTAGAATGTAAATAGGACATAGAGGTTGTGCAAACCCTAACCTGGGGTAAAAAGGAGGTCGAAGCAGTATAAGAATACTACTAAGTGGAAAATGCAGATACAGAAAATGTCATGGTTGGCCTCCAAAAGTGAACGAAAAGTAAGTTAAATATTTTTATGCAGTCTAAGGATAGAAAATACACTGATTTGACCACGGCAGTATAAGAAAAATACTACGTGATGAAAAATTACACTGTGTGAATTTTAGGCCCAACAAAGTGGACTCTTCTTGATTTGCTAATGGGCCACATGTCATGAAAAGTGGCTCAATAGCATGTTGCCATCTAAGGGTATACTTAGGGGTTACCATGAGTCATCAAAATGGATAAGTGAGCATTTAATGCTTGTTTATCACAAAAATTTTTCTTCTTCTTCTCCTCCAAGTTTCGGCAGCCATTGAAGGAAGGTTTCAAAAATTTTCTCAACCCCAAAACTTTGTAAAAATAACCCCAAAACAAGTTTTAGAAGCAAGCTCAAGGATTTTCACAAAATTTAAGGTAAAATCCCAAACTTTTTAACTAGTTTTTAAGGGATTTTTCATGGGTTGAAGGGGAAATATTAACCCATGGTATTTTTGTATGAAAAGGAAGCTTAGAAGGGAGTTCAAAGGGATTTTGAAGGCTAGAAACCAAAAGGAAGTTTTTTGGGTAAGTTTTGGATTTTAAAGTTTTAAAATTTTATGAATTTTGTTTGGATTTTTATTCCTTTAAACTCATGAGGGTTCTTGAGCTTATATTTGATGAAATTTCATGTATATGTGATGAATGGCATGGTTAAGTTGTAAAATTTTGATTTATGGTGCAAAATGATAGTTTTTGCAAAAAATGTATTTTTGTAATTTTGATTATGGTTTTTGGAAAAATGAGGTTTGAGCATGAGGATAATTTGATTTAGGCATGAAACGGTTTCTACAGGGGTAGATTTGTAATTTTGAAATAGATTTTTACAAAAACGTCCTAGGGACTAAATTGAAAGAAAAATTACTTTGTAGACAGAATTAAAAAATGGCCGAAAACACCCCTGTACAGTGAGATTTTGAGAAAAGTTAAAACAAAAGTTGTAGATCTCGACGAAACTATTAGGCATCGTGGACGGTTCGTTAAAAAACTCAATCGTTTGTGAGTTTTTTATTTTTCAAGAATTTGTTAAAAGTGAAAAAGTGTTAAAATGAGAAAAATGTCATTTTTCAAAATGATTTAAGGCATGGTACTTTAAGTAAAAATGTTTCTTATGAAAAATAGGAAATTTTGGTGTAATGAGAAAAATTTTAGCCCCGGGGGCAAAATTGTCAAAATTTTTAGTTTAAGGGTTAAATCATAAAGTTTTATGAAAAAGAGGCATAAGTGTGAAATAAAGTGATACGAGCCACTAGGACATTATTTTAAAGTTAATATGTGGCTATTTTTTTATTAAAATAACGAATCGAGCTCGGATAGGTTAGTAGGGCCACGAAAGACAAAATCTTTTTTTTGCCCGAATAACTCAAATTGCTCTAGAATGTTTCAAATAAGAAAAGAAAGTGATTAGAAAGATCTCCGCCCTTCGTAAGTGATGATAGGGTAGAATTAGATAGAAATAAGGAAACCAGTGTTTTTTAGAGTTGTGTATAGTTATGTAACTCGAATAATTAAGTAACAAATGTTTTGTAACAAAACGTATTGGAATTGGCTAATAGTTTTGTAATTGGCTAATAGGATCCTAGGAGTCTAGGAGAAAGGAGACCGAAGTTGATTTTGCGGTGCTCGAAAACAAGTAAGTACCCTTCCCACCTACAGTATGAAAATATAGGTGTAGAATGTATGTATCTGTATGCCGATATATATATATTACGGTGTAAACTTGTGTGTTTGCTTTGAAATGATTGCCTAGAGGTATAGTATGGATACCTGTAAGTATACGATGAAATACCTGAGTGTATAATATATTATATATTGTTATGTATAATATATTGTGTACCTGTGTGTACAATGATGAATACCTGTATGTATATAAAGTAGGTACTTGTGCATACTATGCTATGCATACGAGTTTATGTATTATGGATAACATGTGATTGTCACATCATGCATGGTATGTCAACCATAATAAATAGATTGGTAAATATGACACTAGAAATTAAAAAGAGTGTCATACCGACTCCTGAAGCAAGGGGAGTTTTAAAGGATAAAATATGGTCACGGTGTTACGTAGACCTAAATGAAATTGCATAATGGTACGAACACTTGGGCCCTAGTTAAAGATAAGAAATGATGAAGATAAAGAAAGTTCATAAGAAAGCATAATTGAATCATGCATTCATTTGAATATCCATGTGGGATTTATGGGACTTACTGGGCATTAGCTCATTAAGTTTTTCATGCTGTAGGTATTCCGACAAGAAGGTCAAAATAAATCTTAATGATGAGCTGGCGGATGGATGATGTGTGCAGGTCGGGTATGGAGTCCGCTACTGAATATTTCTGCTGTATATATATATATTAAGTTGTTTTGAAATGAAATGTTTGAATAGAAAAATGTTGTAAAAGTAAGAATGATTGTGTAAATATAAGTGTGTGAAAGTATTTTGAAAGTTACCAAAATTATTGTAAGTGAATTATTTATTTCAGTTTCAAAAAAAAAAAATTCCTAAATTTTTGCTTAAAGTAAGTAAGAAAGAGTTTAATCACAGCCTGAAAAGGCAGGTTGTGACAGTTAGTATCAGAGCGAAAATCTTGCCATCCTACTGCACACTGTTGTCTGCTC
Organism: Artocarpus hirsutus; assembly: GCA_946598075.1. Taxonomy (NCBI): domain Eukaryota; kingdom Viridiplantae; phylum Streptophyta; class Magnoliopsida; order Rosales; family Moraceae; genus Artocarpus; species Artocarpus hirsutus. Next base: position 11,298 of record CAMOHE010044761.1, read on the forward strand.
TATTGCCATAACTCAAGTAAGATAGCTTGATTTTAAGTATAAGAACGTTCAGTATTGTTATGTATGGCATTTTTACATTAATTGCGATAATAAATATAGTATATGGTAGAGTCGCATCACAACTGTGACATGGAGGCTGATCGAAGAGCAAGTATTGCCTTTCAAGACGCGATGCCGTCGCGTTACTATGGGAGTCGGCAGCCTATGGTGCGGACCGAATGGCTGCACGCGGTTGAGGTGATCTTTGATGCTTATTATACGCCACCGCACCTCCAAGTCCTATTGGCTTCTGGATTGTTGTTGATGTAAGCATTAGTATGGTGGTTGAGAATTGAACCTAATGAGCGATCTAAGGATTGGCAGGGTTTTAGAGGACAGATTCAAGTAGAGTTTGCACTGTTACCCTCAGCAAATGATATACACGTCTAGATGATTCCGATGCTGTGGGCAGATTGGCAACGCAGGTTGTACTTACGCATAGAACCAGTATGGGGAAGATATGTAGGTGAACCGGTAGATCACTACATTTTGAGGTTTCATCGAACCATGATGCCATTGATACCACCAGAAATACCCTTACGGCGTATTTGTGATCTTGTTTGGAGAGATCTACCTGATGCAATCCATCAGCAGATACAGTATCTGAGAAACTTTGTCAGTGTCCACGACTTTTTTATGGCGGTATTACATGCCGAACAGAATGTGGCCGCACCCCTAGATCCCCCAGTAGACATGGAAGTGGATGATGATGATGATGGTGATGATAATGATGAAGAGCCCGGACCTCCCGAACCCATAATCGCAAGTGATGACGAATCTACTGATTCGGATGAAGAGGGAGAAGAGGACCCCGAGGAGGATCCTGAACAAAGCGACATGTCTAGAGTCGAGTCTGACTAAAAAGAGCTTATGAGAAAATTTTCGTGTATTGTGATGTACATATATGAGGGATTGGTATAGTTTTGGGCTTTGTTGCCTTTGTGTATGTATGTATATCCGGCAAGTGGCATCCTTCCCGGCAATAGGTTATATGTAGCCGGAAGTGATAACTGCTCCCAGAAATTATATGAATAGTTACGTATGAAAGGAAAGAAAGTATGTATGTTAGTTATGCATGTACTATTATGAAGAATGTAAAAAGGAAATGAAAAAGGTTCATGAAATGAAATGTATGAAGGTTAATGAAATGAAATGTATGAAGCAAGATATTGAGTTCATGTAATTGTGTATGTTGCATGTATTTATGTTATATAAATATATGCACTTGTTGACTAGATACTATTAAGTTAATAGTATGCGCTAACATAGTAACGGAATTATACGATAGGAATATACGATTAATATCGATGGCGGATACACCCGGAGGACCGATGAATCCGGATTTAATGGCCATGATTATGGAACTGCAACAGAAGCTCTAAGCTTAGGAGTGAGAAATGCAAGGTTTATAGGAACAGTTAGCTAATAGAATCCCATACACTAGCACGTATGGACACCCACCCCCAGTACCACCACCACAGCAAGTGGATCGAGCAGTCCTAACTGTTCCGGTAGCATCCACTACCGAATTTTATGAAAGATTTTGGAGGATGAAGGCTCCGGAATTTGATGGATCTACGGACCCATTAGAGGCCAACGACTGGCTTACGGGTATAGAAAGGATACTAAAATTTATAGGGCTTAGTGATCATGAGAAAGTCCTATGCGCTTCGTTCTCTCTCACTAAAGATGCCAAGAGATGGTGGGAGTCTATAGAACGTAGAAGGAACATCAACAACATGTCATGGTCGGATTTCATGGAAGAATTCGACAGGGCCTACTTTAATGTGGAAACCATGGCAGCCCAACACGAAGAATTCAATAATTTCAAGCAAGGCAAGATGTCTGTAGCTGACGCTGTAAAGAGGTTTAATCAGCTAGCACGGCTTTGTCTCGAGTTAGTACCTACTGATCAGGAACGAATAAGATGATTAATGCGAATGTTCAGAACCAACATTGCCCTTGTAGTTGATAGTGGAGGGCAAGCTCCCAAGGATGTGGAAGATTGCATTGCACGGGCGGTTAGAGCTGAGTTTAGAATTGCCTGTGATAAGGAGGAAAGAGCCAGGATTTTTAAAGCTCAGAGGGAGGAGAAAGCTTTAGCCAAGCAAAGTCAAGCTGTGTAGGGGAAAGGACAAGGAAGTGCCTTAAGCCAAGGGCCGTCCCAAAACCTTCCAATGGGACGCAGCCGTAATGTTAACACTAAAAGGAAATGGAATGTGAGCAGTTCAAGGAATCCAAAGGGTCAACCCCAGAAGAGGATTAATGATGGAGGAAACAACAAACCCCCTTGTAGTCAATGTAGGAAAAGACATGCAGGGGAATGTAAGGCTGGCACAAATAAGTGCTATATCTACGAAAAAGAAGGGCACTACGCTAGAAATTGTTTTTCTAATCCTCAAAGTTAGAACAGTCAAGCTCAGCAAAGGCCTCAAGGAAATCAGTTGCATGCAGTCCAGGTTCAGGCGCAGATTGAAGGCCCTAGTGTCAGTCAAGGGTGGCTAGAAGCTTCGGAACCAAGTAGACGAATTTATGCCTACATGAAGAAGGAAGAAGATGCGGGAACCTCATCTGTGGTGACAGGTCAGTTTTCTGTTAACACTGATGCATATGTTTTGTTTGATTCTAGAGCAACACATTCGTTTGCATCATTTAAGTTTGCAAAACAAATAGGAATTAAAGGAGATAGGATAGAGCAAACCTTTAGAGTTGCACTACCCTCTGGGGAGGTATTGAATGCTGATTATTGGTTACGTCATGCACCAATAATCATTTGTGGAAGGGAATTGTATATTGATTTGATAATAATCGATATACAAGATTATGATGTCATCCTAGGAATAGATTTCCTAGGGAAATACACGGCTAAGATTAACTGTCGACACCGCAAGATTACATTTCGACCTTTCGAAAGTGAAAAGTTTGTGTATTCCAAGAAGACTCCCAAAGCTCCTAAGGCGATGATTTCAGTGTTGAAGGCAAGGAAAATGTTGGAAAGCAGGTGCACCAGTTATCTGGTGAATTTGATAAGGAAAGATCAAGAAGCTCAGTTAGGACCAGAGAATGTTCCCATAGTAAGGGAATTCATTGATGTGTTTCCCGACGAGTTGCCAAGCTTGCCACCAGAGCGGGAGATTTCATTTGAGATCGAATTGACGACCGGCACAGCCTCGATTTCAAAAGCGCCATATCGAATGGCTCTAGGGGAACTCAAGGAACTTCAAGTGCAACTTAAGGAATTATTGGACAAGGGGTTCATCTGACCAAGTCATTCCCCATGGGGGGCACCTGTTCTATTTGTCAAGAAGAAGGACGGAATGTTACGAATGTGTATTGACTACCAGGAACTGAACAAAGTCAAGATTAAGAACAAGTATCCACTCCCAAGGATCGATGATTTGTTTGATCAACTGAAAGGAGCGTCAGTATTTTCAAAGCTTGATCTACACTTGGGATATCATCAACTTCAAGTTAAAGAAGAAGATATACCAAAGACGGCATTCCGAACATGTTATGAGCATTACGAGTTCTACATCATGCCATTTGGACTAACTAATGCCCCGACAGCCTTTATGGACCTCATGAACTAGATCTTTAAGAAATATCTCGATAAATTCGTTATCGTTTTCATCGACGATATTCTCATATATTCAAAAACGCCAGAGGAACATGAGGAGCACTTGAGGATTGCATTGCAATTGTTGAGGATGCATCAATTGTACGCTAAGTTCTCAAAATGTGAGTTTTGGTTGGAGAAGGTTCATTTCCTAGGACACGTGGTGACACAAGATGCATTTCCTAGGACACGTGGTGACACAAGATGCAACATTTGTCGATCCTTCCAAAGTGGAAGTAGTGAATAAGTGGCCTACACCGAAAAGCGTAACCAAAATCAAAAGTTTCCTCGGTTTAACAAGCTGCTATTGACGTTTTATAGAAGGATTTTCCTAACTTGTAGCGCCACTCACTGCACTTACACGGAAAGCGGCAAAGTATGAATGGACTAAGAAGTGTAAAGAAAGTTTTCAACAGTTAAAAAGGCGACTTACAAGTGCACCCGTGCTGACAATACCTGATCCAGACTTAGGGAATTTTGTGATCTACAGCGATGCATCGAAAACGAGACTGGGAGCCGTATTGATGCAAAATGAAAAGGTGATTGCATACGTATCTCGACAACTAAAAGATCATGAAAGGAATTATCCGACGCATGACCTACAGTTAGTAGCGGTTGTATTTGCATTGAAGATATGGCGTCACTACTTATATGGAGTGAAGTGCAAAATTTATACGGACCATCAGAGTTTGAAGTATATCTTCACGCAGAAGGTGCTCAATATGAGACAACAAAGGTGGCTAGAATTAGTTAAAGACTACGACTATGAAATTCTGTATCACCTAGGAAAGGCTAACTGAGTAGCCGATGCTCTCAGTCGTAGAACAATGTCTTTGCTTACGATGATGCAGTTAATGCCAAAACCTCTTCAAAAAGACTTAATAGAAACGGGGATAGAGCTAGTCACTGAAAGATTAGCCAACTTGTCTTTTTGACCAGCTATCCTGGAGAACTTAAAAGAGTGACAAGAAGCAAATCCGTCGTTACTTAAAGCCAGGAATGAAGCTCTTGAGAACAAGGAAACAGAATTTAGCATCCTAGAAGATGGCATTCTCTATTATAAGGGTAGAGTCTACATTCTCAATGATGAAGGATTAAAGAAGCAGGTACTGGAAGAAGCTCATGAAGCACCATGCGTGGCTCATCCAGGAGCTACTAAAATGTACCAAGATCTAAAAGAGCACTATTGATGGCATGGAATGAAGAACGATGTCGCACAGTTTGTCGCCAAATGTCTTATGTGCCAGAAGGTGAAAGCCAGGCATCAACGATTGGCAGGTGAATTACAGAAGATCAAAATTTCAGAATGAAAATAGGACTAGATAACTATGGATCTGGTGACCAGGCTACCTAGAACCACAGGTGGACACCATGCTATATGGGTAATCGTTGATAGATTGACGAAATCAACTCACTTCTTACCCATCAAACTTAGCAGTTCTGTGGAAAGACTAACTGAACTATATGTAGCTCAGATAGTTAGATACCATAGGGTCTTGAAATCTATCATTTCTGATCGAGATGGTCGGTTTACTTCTAAGTTCTGGAGGGGCGTTCACCAAGCAATAGGAACGAAGCTGAACTTTAGTATAGCTTTTCATCCTCAAACGGATGGTCAATCTGAAAGGACCATTCAAACTCTAGAGATATGTTGAGAGCCTGTGTGCTAGATTTCAAAGGAGGATGGGACAAAAAGCTACCGTTGATCGAATTCACTTATAATAACAGTTATCAAGCTCCCATAGAAATGGCTCCCTATGAAGCACTTTACGGAAGAAGATGCTGGTTGCCATTGCATTGGTCTAAAATAGGAGAAAAGACGTTATCGACTACAGATTTCGTGCAAAGGATGACGGAGGATGTGAAACTAATCCGTCAACAAATGGAAACTGCCTTTAGTCATCATAAGAGTTACGCAGATCGGCGACGAAGACCCCTGGAATTCCAAGTAGGGGATTTGGTCTTCTTAAAGGTGACACCAATGAAGGGAGTGATCAGGTTTAGAAAGAAAGGAAAGCTTAGCCCAAGATACATTGGACCATTTGAAATCTTAGAACGGTAGGCAATGTAGCTTATAAGTTGGCCTTACCCTCTGATCTAGCATCGGTACACAACATATTCCATGTGTCCATGCTAAAGAAGTATGTACCGGATCCTTCGCATGTTTTACAGCCTGAGGAAATTGATGTGCAGGAGAACCTGTCCTATGAAGAGAAACATGTTCAAATATTGGCACAAGAAGAAAAGGAGTTAAGGAACAAGAAGATACCTCTTGTCAAAGTTTTATGGTGCAACCAGCAAGTGGAAGAGGCAACATGGGAACGAGAGGATGAAATGAGAAAATACTACCCTGAATTGTTTTGATTTTCGAGGACGAAAATTCTTAAGGGGGTAGATTGTAATGACAAAAAAAATTTCATTAATAAAACCTAATATTTAATTAGGTTTAATTAATGAATTTACTTTTAAAAAAATGTAATTTTTGTAAAAAGATGTAATTTTTGTAAAATTACGATGAGTTATGAATAAACGACATTAATTGCAAATTTCATGGTGAATGAGATTCCATGTTGGATATTGCTGGATACAGATTATATGAGTTTAATCACTCAGAAATTTGTGCATAATATCCGTAAAATAAACTTTATATCACAATTAATTGTAAAATTGTGGTATAAACGAATGAGTGATTAGAATGTAAATAGGACATAGAGGTTGTCCAAACCCTAACCTGGGGTAAAAAGGTTGAAGCAGTATAAGAATACTGCGAAGTGAAAAACGTAGATACGAAAAATGTTATGGTTGGCCTCCAAAAGTGAACGAAAAGTAAGTTAAATAATTTTATGCAGTCTAAGGATAGGAAATACACTGATTTGACTACGGCAGTATAAGGAAAATATACATGATAAAAAATTACACTGTGTAAATTTTGGGCCCAACAAAATGGACTCTTCTTGATTTGCTAATGGGCCACATCTCATGAAAAGTGGCCTAATAGCATGTTGCCACCTAAGGGTATACTCATGGGGTACCATGAGTCATCAAAATGGATAAGTGAGCATTTAATGCTTGTTTATCACAAAAATTTTTCTTCTTCTTCTCCTCCAAGTTTTGACAGCCATTGAAGGAAGGTTTCAAAAATTTTCTCAACCCCAAAACTTTGCAAAAATAACCCCAAAACAAGTTTTAGAAGCAAGCTCAAGGATTTTCACAAGATTTAAGGTAAAATCCCAAACTTTTTAACTAGTTTTCAAGGGATTTTTCATGGGTTGAAGGGGAAATATTAACCCATGGTATTTTTGCATAAAAAGGAAGCTTAGAAGGGAGTTCAAAGGGATTTTGAAGGCTAGAAACCAAAAGGAAGTTATTTTGGTACGTTTTGGATTTTAAAGTTTTAAAATTTTATGAATTTGCTTGATTTTTATTCCTTTAAACTCGTGAGGGTTCTTGTGCTTATATTTGATGAAATTTCATGTACATGTGATGAATGGCATGGTTAAGTTGTGAAATTTTGATTTATGGTGCAAAATGGTTGTTTTCGCAAAAAATAATATTTTTGTAATTTTGATGATGGTTTTTGGAAACATGAGGTTTGAGCATGAGGATAATTTGATTTAGGCATGAAACAGTTTCTGCAGGGATAGATTTGTAATTTTGAAAAAGATTTTTACAAAAACGTCCTAGGAACTAAATTGAAAGAAAAATTTCTTTCTCGACAGAATTAAAAAATGGTCGAAAACACCCCTGTATGTGAGATTTTGGAAAAATTTAAATGAAAATTGTATATCTCGATGAAACTATTAGGCATCGCGGATGGTTTGTCGAAAAACTCAATCGTTTGTGAGTTTTTGATTTTTCAAGAATTTGTTAAAAGTGAAAAACTGTTAAAACGGCAAAAACATCATTTTTTAAAATGATTTAAGGCATGATACTTTAAGTAAAAATGTTTCTTATGAAAAATAGGAAATTTTAGTGTAAAGAGAAAAATTTTAGCCCCGGGGGCAAAATTGTCAAAATTTTCGGTTTAGGGGCTAAACCGTAAAGTTTTATGAAAAATGGGCATAAGTGTGAAATAAAGTGATACGAGCCACTAGGACATTATTTTAAAGTTAATATGTGGCTTTTTTTTTTGTTAAAATAACAAATCGAGCTTAGGTAGGTCAGTAGGGCCACGAAGGATAAAATCGTCATTTTTGCTCGAATAACTCAAATTGCTCTAGAATGTTTCAAATAAGAAAAGAAAGTGATTGGATAGATCCCTGCCCTTCGTAAGTGACGATAGGGTAGAATTAGATAGAAACAAGGAAACCAGTGTTTTCAGAGTTGTGTATAATTATGCAACTCGAATAATTAAATAACGAACATTTTGTAATGAAACATATTGGAATTGGCTAATAGTTTTGTAATTGGCCAACAGGATCCTAGGAGTCTAGGAGAAAGGAGACCGAAGTTGATTTTATGGTGCTCAAAAGCAAGTAAGTACCCTTCCCACCTATAGTATGAAAATGTAGGTATAGAATTTATGTATCTGTATGCCGATATATATATATTACGGTGTAAACTTATGTGTTTGCTTTGAAATGATTGCCTAGAGGTATAGTATGGATACCTGTAAGTATACGATGAAATACTTGAGTGTATAATATGTTATGTATTGTCATGTATAATATATTTTGTACCTGTGTGTACATTGATGAATACCTGTATGCATATAAAGTAGGTATTTGTGCATACTACGCTATGCATACGAGTTTATGTATTATGGATAACATGTGATTGTCACATCATGCATGGTACATCAACAATAATAAATAGATTGGTAAATATGACACCAGGAATTAAAAAGAGTGTCATACCGACTCCTGAAGCAATGTGAGTTTTAAAGGATAAAATATGGTCACGGTGTTACATAGACTTGAATGAAATTGCGCAATGGTACAAACACTTGGGCCCTAGTTAAAGATAAGAAATTATGAAGATAAAGAAAGTTCATAAAAAAGCATAATTGAATCATGCATTCATTTGAATGTCCATGTGGGATTTATGGGACTTACTGGACATTAGCTCATTAAGTTTTTCATGCTGTCGGTATTCCGACAAGAAGGTCAAAATAAATCTTAATGATGAGCTGGCGGACGGATGATGTGTGTAGGTCGGGTATGGAGTCTGCTACTGAATGTTTCTGCTGTATATATATATTAAGTTATTTTGAAATGAAATGTTTGAACAAAAAAATGTTGTAAAAGTAAGAATGATTGTGTAAATATAAGTGTGTGAAAGTATTTTGAAAGTTATCAAAATTATTGTAAGTGAATTATTTATTTTAGTTTAAAAAAAAATTCCTAAATTTTTGCTTAAAGTAAGTAAGAAAGAGTTTTATCACAGTTCGAAAAGGCAGGTTGTGACACAACTAGTACAATCACCTGGGCCCAAACAGTAAGTTAAGATAAAGTTTGAATAATTGAGCATAAAACAAATCATAAGCAAGCATAAAATGATCATGCATTGATTTATCAAATGATCTTAAATTGTTTTGTGAGTTGAACTTCCTACTTACTGAGCGTAAGCTCATTTAAGTGTGTTCATGCTATCGGTAAGGAACTTGTCAGCATCACTCGGTTGGGCAATGGTGAGTGGCGGACTAACGATGGAGATGCGAATGGATACCGCTCAGGCAAATGTAACATTTCCACATTTATAAGTTTACGAAAATTATGCATGTTATTATTTTACGAAATTAAGTATGCATAAAAAAATAATAATAAGATTATGCATGCAAATTTTTGGAAACTGGGGTTGTAGTCATATAATCCTGGTTTATAGAATGCTAAGATTTAAAAATGTTGTATTACAAAATGCAACAAATATGCTTGAATTTTCAAGTAAAGAAAATTACAAGATCATTTAGAACAAAAATGACTATATGAGTTTTATGTTGGAATAAGTAAGGTTTTAATGAATATATTATTATGAAAGTCTAAATGGTTATGCTTTAAGT
>CAMOHE010044763.1:0-36051 GCA_946598075.1 Artocarpus hirsutus
GAAAATACAATCACAAAATTGAACCTAGAATGAATTCTTACCTCAATATAGTTCTTCTCTAATTTTCTTTAAATTCGCCTAAGAGAAGACTTGATATCTATTGCAAGTCTTTGCAGCAAAATAATGGAGAGAAGAAGAAGAAGAAGAGAACATAGGATAGAAAGGGATAAATTAAGAGAATTTTTTTTTTTTTTTGGGTAAGAGAGAGGGATATACGTGAAGGGAGAAAACGATATAATGAGGTAGGTCAACAATCTCTATAATAGTAGCAAAATTTTTGTATAAAAAGAAATGCATACTCGTGGGAAGGGTAGAGATAAAAGGGAGGGATAGAGAAACTAGGGAGGAAAGTCAATGGTTCCAATAGGGAAAAATATAATGATAGTATCTTGACCAACCATGAATAGAGTTCTAAATAAATCAACTAATCATTCAATAAGGAATAAAAGGATAAGAGATAATTTAGAATTCCAATATTTGCTCCATTTACCAAATTTTTAAATTGTCAAAATAGGAAGCCTTATCATGAAATCCAAGCACCAAAAAGAAGTCAAATACTCCCTTACATGAAATAAGGAAATAGACAAAATAAAATATGCCAATAATTCAGAATATTACAACCCATCATATTAACCATCAATGCCACAATTTTTGGAGATTTTTTGCTGCTTGCTTGTCAATAACCTTTGGCCTACTGACTACCAGGATCAGCCTGCTAAAGTTATGACATTTGGCCTATTGATGAAATCCATCGGCCTGCTGTTCTAAAAAAATAATTAGCCTGTTGAACTTGAAAATTTGGCCTACTAAAGTACCACATCAAAAAATACAAAGATAAAACATTAAACATTTATCATGTAGACATTATAAATGACATGAACATTCTAAGTACATCAATTCTACGTAACCGTCACCTATCATAATTCTCAAATAAATGGTTAGTAATATTATTTCATAAAGAAATTACATAACGTTGTTAATTATCTAATATTAACCATTCTTGAAAAATGGCAGGTGTTACGTAAACCATATTCGAATATGGGGATGTCTAGCTCATGTTCTGTTTAGGGATGCAAATAAGTTGGAAGCATGTTCGAAAGTTTGTGTGTTTGTAGGATATCCAAAAGGGACTAAAGGGGGCTATTTCTATAACCCAAAGGAAAATAAAGTCATGGTTTCAACTAATGTAACTTTCCTTGAAGATAGTTATATGGACGACTTTAAGCCTCGAAGCAAAGTGGTGTTGAGGAGCTTGCAAGTGATTCGATCACTCCAGGGATCTAAATGAAACCATTCCAATCAGTGTAGAAAAACTAACCGAACTTGAACAACAACCTAAGGGGCTTCGTTGTAGTGGAAGGATCGGGCGTCAACCCGAGAGATATATGTTCCATGGTGAGGCTTTCTTGGCTGAACCGTATAAACATGATAGGGATGCTTACACATACGAAGAGCTATGGAGGATGTTTATTTAAAAATTTGGACAGAGGCCATGAACACAAAAATGAGTCTATGGAGACTAATTGGGTTGGAAGGTTGTAAATCTTCCCAAAGGGGTAAAACCCATAGGGTGTAAGTGGATCTATGAGAGAAAAAGAAGAGTGAATGAAGAAGTCAAAACCTATAAGGCTTAGCTTGTAGCTAAGGGATACATGCAAAAGGAGGGAATCGATTATGATAAAACCTTTTTGCCTATAGCCATGCTTAAGTCCATTCGCATTCTTTTGTCCATAGCTGCTGCTCTCAACTACAAGATTTGACAGATGGATGTCAATATGACCTTTCTAAATGGCTATCTTGATGAGTCTATTTATATGGAATAACCAAACAAGTTCAAGGCTAAGGGTCAAGAGGAGGGTAAGGTTTGTAAGTTGCTAAAGTCAAGTTATGGACTCAACCAGGCTTCTTGTTCTTGGAACACAAGATTTGATCAAGTGATCGAGACTTATGGGTTTGCACAAAATGTGGACGAATCATGTGTTTATAAACACATTAAGGATGAGAAGGTGGTTTTTCTACTACTTTATGTAAATGATCTTCTGTTAATTGGCAATGACCTTGGGGCATTGTCATTGGTCAAATTATGGTTGACCAAGTAGTTTGACATGAAAGATTTGGGTGAGGCTAATTTTGTTCTCGGTATCTAAATCTTTTAGGATAGGAAGAACAAAATGATAGCTTTGTCCCAAGCAAACTACATAGATAAAATTTTCAAATGGTTTACTATGTAGGATTCTAAGAAAGGTGGGCAACTATCTAGGTTTAGAATTACTCTTTCTAAGAAAGACTCATCAAAGTCTGACGAAGAAAGAGAATATATGAAGAAGGTGCCTTATGCTTCGGCAGCAAGAAGTCTCATGTATGCCATGCTTTGCACATGACTGGATATAAATTATGTGGTCGGGATTGTAAGTCAATTTCAGTCAGATCTAGGACTGAACCATTGGGTTGCGGTTAAGGATATTCTCAAGTACCTAAGAAGGACATGAGGGTATATGCTTGTATATTCAGGTGAGGATTTGATTCCTTTAGGATACACTGAGTCAGATTTCCAATACTACCTGGATTCGGGATGATCGATTTTGGGTTTTGTGTTTACTTTGGGAGGCGGTGCCCTTGTTTGGAGAAGTGTAAAGTAAGATTGTACTTCAGATTCAATGATGGAGATAAGTATGTGGCAGCTAGTGATGCTTCGAAAGAAACAATATGGTTCTGCAAGTTCCTTAGAGATCTTAAGGTAGTTTTTTGTATGGATAAGGCGGTATTGCTGTATTGTGATAACAGGGTGGTGGGAGCTAATGCTAAGGAACCAAAATTTCACAAGAAGAATAAGCATATTGATCAGAAGTATCATGTGATAAAGGACTTCATAGAAGGTAAGCATGTCGTTGTGTACAAGATCGCATCAGAAGACAATTTAGCTGATCCATTCACAAATACACTTGCTTGGAGAGTCTTCAAGAGGCATGTGGAAGCTATGGGGATACCAGATTTGTCATATTTACTCACTTAGTGCAAATAGCGATTGTTAGATATGTATGCCCTAAGAAGTAAAAATATAACGTGTTTTTGGAGACATTTTTATCAATAAAAAAATTATTTATTATTCATATACCAAATTGCTATCCTCTTTACATTCATATTTGTTGAATGTATGATAAGCAAACAAAAATCTAAGACTATCGATCTAAGCCTTTAGAATCAAGCATATGATGGACAGATTATGCGAAAGACATGATTCTAAAGGTGACAGTCTAAATCATAAGATCCGCAATCAAGGGAATAAAGTTGGGCACTTTATTCATGCGAAGATTGTTACATTGTCTATATCTCTAATAGGAAATGGTTTGTTTTGGCCATCGGAGGTGGACTTCGTAAATAGAAACATTGGTACATTATCATAGGTGATGATGTATTGGATCGGGACATAAAGTGTAATTGTTTTGGATTAATAATTCTATCCCGGCAAATCAATTTACTTTGAACAATCATATGTGTTGTATCTTAATCTTGAGTTGAATAGTGGGCCCGTTGTCTTGACTTATGTCTTTTGATATACCAAAGGGTGACATCCACAATTTATGATAGTATGCATGCTGGTACATTAGAAGCACGACTCTTGATAATGTAGACTTGTTATTCATAGATACAGAATCCATAGCTCCTCTTTAGGAATAGTTGATATCCTCTTATATGAGTTATACTGGAGCGCTCAATTTTAGATACATAGGTATAACCGAATGACATACTGTCTTTGGATGGCAAGTTTTTTGATGATAAGATAATGAAATGTAAGAGAAAATAATTGGAAAGGTAAGACAAAATTTATCCTTAAGCTGATTATGGATAATCCTATGGGGATACAATACATTATGATATGTCATGGAGACTTAGCTATTCAGGCTTCATAATTGTATATCGTTTGAGAGTGCAGCTCTAAAGTTTTAATGGAGTAGCGTTAGAGTTGATAATTATAAAATGTATATCTGGGATATTGGGTTTCATAATTATTGGGAGCTTGAATTATACAGGTTCATCAGGTCCCATTTGCTAGCTCATAATAAATCCTGTAATGATACGGCGTGCTTTTCCAATAACTTGGTGACTTATGTCAAATTATCAGATTGGCTGAAAATTTGATAGGATCACATAATTCATGTCTGTTTATTAGTTGAATTCATTTTGTAATAAATTAATTCAAGATAAACTTATTGAATTATCGGGATTAGATAATTCATGTCTATTTATCGGTTGAATTATTTTTGAATAAATTAATTCAAGATAAACTTGTTGAATTATCAAGAATATTTATTTTCCTAGAGATTATCTAGATATAACTAGTTTAATCAAATAATTTTTGTATTGGATTATTTGAATTAAAACTGAGACTCTATCCCAAGAATCTAGGGTCGAAAATAAAGATTTGTAGAGATTATTTATCGTAAGTTTGGTAGGCTGGTCTTTAGGTTCGGCCTGTCGATAGAGTAAGTTTGGTAGGTCGATCTGCCAGTTTGGCCTGCCGACTAAACGATTTTTGATCACGTGTTTTTAGACACGATTTTATCAGATATTGATTCAGATTCAAATTTTTGAAGCCTTATCTAATAAGGACCAACCTGGGCACGAACTCTATAAATAGGGAGTGAGTCTCAAAAGTTATTTAGATTAGTTGAGGAATTAAGAGTGAGCATTCTAGTCTGTGAGTATCTATAACTCCCTAAGAGCTATTGCTCACAAATCACAAACCTTCGTTCTGGGTTTCCTCAATTGGTTGGAAGGAAAGTCACCTAGGAAAAATTGTATGACATGTGTCCACACGCACTCCGATCATGGATAGAGAATAGCAAAGAAAACCAACTAATTGAGGCTCTTTTGGAATGCCTTTTTCTTGACAGATTGTAGGAGCTTTTCCGCAAACAAGGTTAATAAGATCTAGTTCATATATGCATATAGTGTGTCAAACTTGTGTTTTAGAAAATACTCAGATATAAAATTTTTAAAATTTTGCTACGAACTACTTTTTAAACAGTAATGACAGTGCAGCGATTGCAAATGTATAAGGTCAAAGAAGCCATAAAAGAGAAACACATAAAGAGATAATACAATAAGGACATGTGACAATCTATAAGTTCGATTCAGGAAAACCACCTTTTTGATCTGTTTGCAAAACTTTATTGCAAAAGGTTTTATGGATCAATTTAAAAGGTACATGAATTTAAGAGATGTTACTCATGCCTTAACGCAAGTAGGAGATTGTTGGGGTTGGTGCTTTCAAAGCATGTCGTTTTATCCCAATTAGACATTATGAGAAATAAAGTATTGCATTATTAATAAATAATATTCCTTTGTGTACTCCATGATATATATATATATATATATATATGCAAATATCATAAAGGTTCCAAGACTTATAAAAGTCCATAATCATGTATACAAAGTGTTCAAAATATAGAGGATATGATTATGTATACTCAATATAAATTTTGGTCTACAATCGATAGATAAAACTAGACACTTTATTTTGCTTAAGATGTGATGTTCTCTATTCCCAATTTGGTAGAATAATCTTATCTAGATTATAGCAAAGGTGATTACTCGACAGAGTCATCAATGTGTTTAGAACACATTAAATATGGACTAAGATAGAAATTAATTTCTTATGTAATTCCATAACAAAAAATTAGAATTCTATCATTTATGATCATTTTATAAATCATACCTTAATCCTGAGGTGATCAGTAGACTTATATCTATTTACTATATCTTTCAATTGCCAATGGATAAGATCTATAAATAAGTGATTAAAAACTCGGTATATTGGAGGCATACTAATATAGTAGTTGGGCATATTTCTCATAGATATGAAATCTACAACTCTGACAAGATAAGCTATTAAGATAATATTCCCATGAGTATTAGTTCAGAAACTTGAAAGTAGAGATCTCACTGTTTGATATGGGATATCAAACATAACCCAAAATCCTTGTTTATAATTTGTTCATAAAAAGGTCATCCATTAGATAATTAAAAGAACTCATAGACAAAGAAGTAATTAGAGAGGTTGCACAAAAAATAATAACCTAGCTCTAATTATGAATATTATTGTGGAAGGTATCATCACATGGCAAATGATTATATCAATGGACAATCTTTTTCTCAACATTTATATTTGAGGCTTCATATAATTTTGTATATAATTTAAGAGTGCAACTTTGGTTTACGCTAGTGGCACAAATTGGAGTTAATCATTATTATTAATTTAATTATGAGTTTATCAAATTATATATAATTATTGAAGCTTAAATTATATATGTCCATTGGGTCCTCTTGCTAGCTCCACAACATTCTTTTAGATGGATCAATAGAAATTTTCTTGGATTATTTGTCTGTAGGGGTAATATAGTAATTTCACACAATAGTACATTGGACTGTGTGTGATGCCACACACTGGAACTTTGAGAGTTTAGGTGGCACCACATTCATGGTTAAAGGAGGCAAATATCTTGCATGATCTTGATGTAATCTTTTTGTTATCGTGGTGTAGAGTAATACTTTTTTCAAAAGTTGAAATAGATTCTGCACATAATTATTTATTTTATGAGATATTTAAATAATTAAAAAAAATCATGAAAGATATTTAATTTAAAAGTTAAAATAAGTAATATTTTAGTTTGAAATAAAATTGGATCTCGAATAGATACTGGATGAATATAGAGTGTCACCGAATCAAGTAGTTAGGACATGTGACATTCTTGTACGGGAGAGATGAAAGATCACGTCCAACCACCCTAGTGGTGGGTGCGTCTTTCTCCAAGACAATCTCTCTGGATATTTTGTTCTAACCACCCAGGCAATGTATCTATAAATAGGCATTGGAAGTTCTTTTTTTGATAGACTTTTTTTTGGCCTTCATCTGGTATTTTTTTTTTTTAACTCGCCCCTTGAAAGTTGAAAAAACCTCGGCCAGAAGAAGTTGGAGGAGATATTGTAGAGATAATATGAGAAATCTCATTGGTGCCTACACAATAGTTGATCCAGAAGGAGAAGAATAACAAGAAAGATCTGAAGGTTTTGAAACGCTTGATCATTCAAAACTATAGCCAAAGCCATAAATTTACGTTTATAGTATATTTTGTATATAGCATGATGAGAAGAATCTTTAAAGTTTATGAAAATTTTAAAAACTCTATTCTGTTGCGTTTTATATGATTTTTCGAGTTCAACCCAAAAAATTATTATTATTATTATTATTATTATTATTATATAGACAGGACATATTCGGGGTAAGAAAGAATAACTAAACCTCTGCTCAACCTAAACCTATGACAAGTTCAAAAATTGCAACCTGAACTCACTCCAAAAATAAAAGATAATAAAAAGGTTTTACCACCTTTTTAGGTTCAGGGCCTTACAGTTGCGGGTATAATTGTTATTTCATTAATATTATTACATTTTGTGTTACTTTGTTAATCAGTTAATATTCTATTTCTATAATGTAATATATCGTTGAATATTCGCATCAAAGAAAGCATGTCAACAAACCGGTAACCGCATTAAAAAGGGAATTATATTCATACATATGTCATCCCTTAGAACATATGACAAGCACGCCTAATGTCCCTAACTATATACAATCTGCCACTATAAAATAGTGTTGTTACGATGACTAGAAGATGATTTTATTTGAAAAAAAAAAAAACCCCTACACATATTATTATAATTACATAAATATACAAATAAAAAGAAAATTCAAATCAATATAAAAGGCTTCCTCAAGCCAAAAGCAATCTTCAATTAAAAAAAAAACGCAAGTTTTGAAGTGAATGGACTTTAATTTCCTCGATTTAATATTAAATAAAAATAGGTTGATATTAATATATTTATATATACCAACAATAGAGATAAATCATAAAACCAAGTTTTCTTTATTTCTTTCTTTTAGAAGTGTGACTCTTAAGATTTTTCTTTACAATAATTATAAAACTTAATTATAATTAAAAATGAGCAATCATGAATTAATCTCTCACAAGTCTCTCTCAAAAGATCATCTATATCTAGTGGCAGAGCTAAAACTTTTTATTAGTGGAGCACTTTTTATTGAATGAAGATATATACTGTATATTTCTACAATTGAATAGGCATTATTATAATTTTTCTTATAAAATAAATGTACAATAACTTATTTAAATTTTTTTTTAGCGACACAACAATATATTTTAATTATTTCATAAGGGTATAACAACATTCTTTTATTATTTTGTGGGGGTATAGTTATAATTTTTCTTTCAAAACAGGGACATAACTAAAATTTTAAATTACAAAATAAAGGTAAAACTTCAAATTTTGAATATGCCCCCACTCACAGTGACCATTTCCCTGTTTGTTTGACTGGTTCAATCCAATTCGGCTAAGTTTAAACGACTATCACAATTTAAATTGGTGTTTGATAAAGCATTTAATTTGAACTAAAGTGATAGTTTAAAATAAACTGAACTGCCTAACTTAGAGTTCAAATCCCCCTTTCATTTTAACATTTTGAATTACTATTGAACAATGATTTCACTCTAATATATATATATTTATAATTTAACACTATTATTTCATATTATTTTTAATTAAATAACTTCTTTTTTATATACTTCATATTTATTTTTTAATTAAATATTTTTTATGTTTCAAACTAAAATTTTCAATACTTATTTAAACATAAATTTAAACTAAATATTCTGTTCAAATTAATACTTTAATTACATATCTAAATACTAGTTTCAATTACTATTTAAATTATATAATTTAAATTTTTTTGTTTAAGTAAAAAAAATTTAAATTAACACAATTTAAATCAAGCCAAGACAAACAAAAGCGCATATATCTCTCGTCTTTATGAACATTCATTACCCAAACGTTCACAACTCTCAATAAGTATTCTCTCGACATGTCCTTTTTATAGCTAGACAATATTAAAAAGAAATTCTAAAATACTTGGGAAATTGGTTCTCCGTTTTCAGCCTCAAAAACCTATATTTCCGTTTAAAGCTTTCGTATGCATGCCTTTCCCAATCTTGCAGCACCAATTAAACATGCACTCTTCGATACCATCGAAAACCCCTTCATCGCACCCCAACCACACATCTTTCTCTCTCTCATGCAAAGCCACAGTCAACCCTCTTCCTCTTGCCACGTGAATTTATCCTCCTCAATTTTTTAAAATATAAAAGAATTTTTCTTTTCATGTGCATTTTCTCGTTATAATCATCCCAAGTCTAAGGAATAGAATAATAATATTATTACTTTTTCCACTCACGAAAAAATAAATTCCATTTTTTTTTTTGTGGTGGTGCCATACGTTAGAAAATTTTCCTGCCTCTATATATCCCGAGTCCCAACACACACCTTCTTACACTTCACCAAGTACCAAAACACAAAAACACCCCCAAAAACTCTCTCTCTCTCTCTCTCTCGCTCTCGCTCTCGGTCTCGCTCTAGAAAAACATGGAGATGAGCACTCTTGTAACCAAAGACACAAGCTGGTGGGTGTTTGCCTCACCGGCTTTCCTCGCCGTCAAGACCATTCCGGACGGCTACGTTGTGCTATTTCTTATCCTGGCTTTATTGTCGTTTGGGCTTCTCACGTGGGCCTTCGCGTCCGGCGGCGTTGCATGGAAGGACGGGAGGAACCGGAGGGGCCCAACCGCCATCCGTGGGCCCCGAGGGCTTCCCGTCTTCGGAAGCCTCTTTACTCTGAGCAGTGGCTTGGCTCACCGGGCCATGGCTTCCATGGCTTGGAGCCGGGCTGAGACACAGCTCATGGCTCTCAGCCTCGGCTCGACGCCGCTCGTCGTGGCCTCCGATCCGCACACCGCCAGAGAAATCCTGACCTCCCAGCACTTCGCGGACAGGCCGTTGAAGCAGTCGGCTAAGAGCCTGATGTTCGGCCGAGCCATCGGCTTCGCGCCGAACGGGATATACTGGCGGCTTCTGAGGAGAATAGCCTCTTCGCACCTTTTCTCTCCCCGGCGCATGTTAGCCCACGAAAGAGGCCGCCAGCTAGAATGCGCCGCCATGCTGCTCAGCGTAGCGACAGAGCAGAAACGACAAGGATTCGTTTCCCTCAGAAACCACCTCCAAGCGGCGTCGCTTAACAACATCATGGTGAGCGTGTTCGGCAAACGATACGACCCGGCGCACGATAGCGAAGAGCTTGAGGAGCTTAAAGACATGGTCAGGGAAGGGTTCGAGCTCTTGGGATCTTTCAACTGGTCTGATTATCTTCCATGGCTGAGTTACTTCTACGACCCGTTTCGTATAAACGAGCGATGCGCGAAACTCGTTCCCCGAGTCAGGAAACTCGTTCTTGGCATCATTGAACAGCACCGACACGGTAATAATAATAATAATAACAACAAGTCTGATAATACGAATAAGGCCAATATTATTCCTGATCAAGGCGATTTCGTTGATGTTTTGCTCTCTTTGGATGGCGACGAGAAGCTTCGAGACGATGACATGATCGCTGTTTTGTGGGTAGGTAATTAATCTTTTTTTTTTTAATTTTTAAATTGTTTATTAAAAAACGACCGAGTTTTTACTGAGTTGACTCGTTCAGGAGATGATTTTCAGAGGCACTGATACGACAGCTCTGTTAACGGAGTGGGTGATGGCCGAGCTGGTCCTGAATCCGGAGAAGCAAGAGAAGCTCCGGAATGAGATTTCGTCCGCTGTGGGTGATGGAAGAGCCGTGACCGACGCTGAGCTGGCGAGCCTGACTTACCTGCAGGCGGTGGTGAAGGAGACCCTGAGGGTCCATCCGCCAGGTCCACTCCTCTCTTGGGCCCGCCTTTCCACGTCGGACGTCGAGCTCAGCAACGGGATGGTCGTCCCGGCCTACACCACCGCCATGGTCAACATGTGGGCCATAACCCACGACCCGAACGTTTGGGACGACCCGAACGTTTTCCGGCCCGAGAGGTTTCTGGCTGCTGACGTGGACGTCCGGGGGTCCGACCTCCGGGTCGCTCCGTTCGGGGCGGGTCGGCGCGTTTGCCCTGGGAAGAACCTCGGGCTCGTGACCGTCACTCTCTGGGTGGCTGAGCTTGTGAGGAATTTTGAATGGGCCGAAGATCCGACCCGACCCGTGGATCTAAGCGAGGTTCTGAAGCTGTCTTGTGAAATGAAGCGTTCTCTGAGTGCCGTGGCCGTGCAAGTTAGGGAATTCTAGTTTATTTTTTTAAGATCATGATTAGTGTTTATTCGGATTATTATTATTATTGTTATTATTATTATTATGTGGCTACTTAATTATTGTTGTGGGATATGTTTTGTTTAGGGGATTGAGATATGGAAGCTGTATATTTATTAGTATTTTGGATTCCCTTCCTTTTTATTTTTATTTTTATTTTTTTCGGTTATTTTGGTTTGTTTCGAGTTTAAGTTAGGCATCGATAGCATGGTTTTTAGGTGGGGAGAGGGTCTCCAGTTTTGGAAACGGTTTTTTGTTTGGAGAAACTCTTGTTACATTTTTTGAATCATGTGATGATTGTCAAAGCGTTTGCATGTAATGTAATCGCTGCCTAATACTATCATTTTAAATATTTGACTGGCTGTTACTTGCTGCCGATATGATGTAATGGCACGTTCATCTTTCTTTTATTCTTTCACTTCATGGGCTGTAACCAAAAAAGGATTCAAAATGAAGAAAAATGCCCAGCTTAGAGCTGAATTTTTTAACGTGTATTTATAAAAAATTTGAGGTCAATTAACACCTTAAAATGGTATATATAAATAATTAGATTCAGTACAAACTTCCAAAAATGTGATCATGAATTCAGCATTCCTTGAAATGGTTGCAATCTGGGTTGTCTTTGTTTCGATCTAAATTTTGTGTCGAGTGAGTTAAATCAGCAAATGTCATCTTGTTTTGTGAAAAGTTTATTCAGCTTCATATTGTTACAGTTAATAAAAAATATTGTAATGTAAACAATATGAGTGTTGCTTTATTTATTCAATATGCATACTTATCTTACATTGTGAATTGAGACGAACATATGCTATATTTTTTTATTTTATAATTTAAAGTAAATTTGTCAAAATTATTCGTTTAAAAATTATTTTGTATCGTCCATACTTCGCAATAAAAATGTAATAAATCTAAGATTGCTGCCGGATAGGTAGTAAACGGGGACGTGGATGTTTGTTAATATATTGTGATCATTACAAATCATATGGAGCCGTTACTAGCTTATTAATTATTGTCATGATATCGTTGCTCATCACGATCATGATTGCTTCCAGCTGTAATAGTGAAAAAAAAAAAAAGTCGTTATAGATGCTGTAAACTCGATATGCGATTTGGTGATATGTTGTTAATACACTAATACAATATAAGGTGAATTTGATCAGGTATTTTTTTGTGAGAAAAAAAAAAATTGACGGTTTGATCAGTTTAACAATTGTAGTACTTAAAGCAAAAAAAACATTATTAAAAGAATGCGTTTGCTGTGATAATTTATTACTCTACATTATTGTTCATGGAAAGAGCACCTTGAGCGTGACTGAATTTCACTAACGCAGGTACGTCACATTTCACTCGCCACAACTTTTTGTGTTTTTCATGTCATACTCTTGCTTGCCCACGTACTCGTGAAGATATATATATATATATATATATGAGAAACATACATGTTTCTGGTCGGCATTGCACATAAAATAACTAATTTATGGACTAAAAAGAATAACGCAGAAAATAACTAATTTCTATTGGAGGACACAATTTTCTTTTGGACAATCTTATTCTCCATTCCTGTTAGTGAAAAGACTTCATCCCCCATCTAAAATTAAGATTAGGTATGTGCATGGTAAATGATTTAATATTTTTTGTGATAAATAGCTAGGATAATTGTAGGATATGAAATTACAAAAAAAAAAAAAAGAGTAGCTCATTGGAAGGAGAATTTTAAACAATAAAATTACATCAAAATCATATTAAAATAATGTTGTTTGGTGCATAAGTTTTTAAACTAGTATTTGATGGAATAATAGCTGAGATGGTTTCAAACCAATCAAAATACTCAAAATTTAAACTTTACTCCATCAAGTTCGGACGGTTTTGAATTGTTTTCTATTGTAAAACTATTCTCATTCCTATTTTTCTTTATAAACAATAGCTTTTTAAACATCAGTTCTTATTTTAAAGCATTATTCTCGCTGTAAACCTTTATATTTTAAACACCATTTCAAAACTACCATTTAAACCACAGAGTTTAAAACCCATAATTCAATTCACAAGGTTCTAACCTATATCATTCTAAACCTGCATGCCAAACAAACCCTATAAATGGTTCTGACGAAACTAAGTGAAATTCTGGTGATTCAAAAATTTTCCCAATCACCATCCTTTCATATATCTTCGTCATTCTTTAACGTTCTCAGCTGCACGTTGTTGCAGGGGTGGGGGAGGTTAAGGGGCACTGAGGTTTCAATGCTCAGTTAAAGCAAAGCAATTTTTAGAATAATAATAGCTGAATATTAGCCAAGAGCTTAAATGAGGGAAAAAACATATTGAATCAAATGTTCTATTCATTACCAAGGTGCTCATTTAGAATAATTCTTTGGGTTTCAATATAATTGATATATATAACCAATAAGTTAGGGTTTTAAAAATAGGAAAAACAAGAGAAATGGTAGATTTTTGAAACTTAAATCAAATATCAAGTTTTTGCAAATATATGTAGTAAAGAGCAGTAAAAAGAAAATTTACTGAAATTTTTTTTTCCCATAATAAATAAATAAGTAAAAAATAATTTTACCTAGTAAATTTTCTATTTACTACTATTTTGTAAAAATATTTTCAAAACCTTCTATTTATTTTGTCAATTTTTGAAAAGTAAAATATGCTAGGATTTTCGTTAAAAATATAAAGAATTTTCTTTATTAGAAATGACTGAAGAAATTTTCTCGTATTTATTGATATTTCTTTTAGAACACATAAAAACGTCTCAATGTATTAATGTAAGAGTCTTCTAATGGTCTTGAAATTTGGCCTCGAAGGATCTGATCCCCTGATGTTGCAAAGACATGTGTCACGTCCTATTTTGATCTACTTGAAGCTCTTGACTGTATTAAATAACTTCACATATACATAAAATGTATAGAAGCCAATCGAGACAATTGTATTTGGATTTAGTTTATATATCCTCTTTTTCTTGTCCTTTTTTCTATCATCTAATAATATTATGTCACGTCACTAAAAATATTTTAACTTACAGATTAATGACGTAATATTTTTAATTAACATAGCATTTTAATTGATGTGGTATGATATCATTGGAGAGACATGAATGGAAGATAAATAAACCAATAGGAGTAGGTTTCGATTTTATGTAGCTCATAAGCATACATTAGTGATTTAGATCTTGTTATTAGTACACACATATATTGCCACGTAGGTCACGTATACGGTCGGTGATGAAATACAATTGCTTGTTACACATCTCTCGACCATTTGCGATAAGCTCATTAACACACACACATATTACATGGCTTTTTTTCAGCCCCTTGAGTGAGAGGTTCTTTCAACATAACATGTAGGGGAAAAAAATGTAACTTAGATAATTCTTAAAAGTAACATCAATATTGAATTTGTTACGACCCGCCTTTTTGGGCAGTCACATGACTTTCTTAAACATCATTATTTAAACATGAATCTTACTTACTTAGGAAGAAAATACTAAATTTTTTTTTCCCTTTTCCTTTTAACATCCTTGAAAAAACATACTTAAAAACGGTTGTAATCTCTATCGCCATTTAAGTTAAGACCTTGCGCAACATTTAACTTTAAACCCTTTTCAAATCGTTTCTTAAAACTTATTAAGGAACATTTACTGAATCATTGATTAAAACTTAAATTTATAAGAAAATAAAACATTTCATAAATATATCGTAAAAGTTTAAAAACATTTCTTAAAACTTTGAAAACACCATATTAAATAGTAGAAAACCTTTTCTTTTTGTAACGAAAGCAAACTGTGGTAGTATCCATACCCAAATCTTCGTATTTGCCCTCCGTAGCACCAAGCTCCTCAAGCAAGTCCTATTGGTCACCCATAGGACTACCCACAATATGAAGAAACTTTTTACGAGCTTTCACTTAGTAAGTTCAAACATAAACTTACAAACAATTAAAACATACTTTAAAAACTTTTCTCATAAAAACCTTTCTCTTAAAATATTTTCATAAACATTTTTCATAAATATTTCTAAAAACTCTTTTCATAAACATTTTTTATAAAACATTTCTCAGACGTTTTGCATAAACCTTTTTCGTAAAACATTTCTTGAATGTTTTTCGTAAAACATCCTTCATAAACCTTTTTTTGAAAACATGAAAATGTTTTTCATAAACATTTAATGTAAAATATTTCTCGGAATGTTTTCCATGAAATATAAATATTTCATAACAAGGAAAACAAGCAAAATCAAAATGCATGTTTCCATTTATGTTCAATTATGAACTTTCAATTAGGAGCGTCTTATGAACATTTTTTTTCGTACTTTAACTTTTAATCTTTGTTCATCAACTTTCCTTATCTTACTTTAGTGTTTGTACCAACATCTTAATCATGAGATCATTGACATGATGCTTCCCTTGTGGAAGACTTAAGACCGTCGAACATCGAGGTCACAACTTTAACTTTAATTGTGTACCTCACATCTAAGAGGCCACAACTTTAACTTGACTTTTAGTACCTCACAACAAGGAGGCTGGTATGACACTTTCTCTTTATCTTTACTTTCCCTTCTTTTTAACGTTAGTGAGCATATCAAATGCTAACACATTATATGCAAATGTATTTGCAAATCATAATTGTTCTCTTTGAAACTTATTGCATAACAAATGCAACATATAACTAATTACTTAAATTGTAAAACGTTATGCATTATAAAATGCAAAACATACTATAAACATAATTTTTGCAAATACATTGCAAATCTTGATTTAAACTGTAAAACTTTTTACATAACAAATACAAACATACTTGTAAAAACAACTTGTATAACAACTGTAAACACATTTGCAAACATATATATATATATAAACAATTGAAAATTATTTATTTCATGTTATAGGTAAGGTTTGAAACTTACCTGGTTCAGGCTCTAACCTCCCATTTCTTTCATTTTTCTTTCATTAGTCGGCCTCTGTGTCCTGATCATACGACACCCGACTAATTAGTTAACTTTTATTACTAATCTACTCGATTGATAACATAACTTTAACATTAAGCATTCATTCCCCTTTTTTCATAACTTGGTATACTATCGGTTAGCCATTTTCTTTACTTAATTTTGTAACCCTCCGGGTTATCATTCCCTTTGCTTAATTATATAACCACCGGGTTACTATTGTTTTACTAGAACATTCCTTATTAAATTTCCCATCTCAGGTGACGGTTTTGTTACTTAACGTATAACGAAACATTTTTCATCTAAGAACGCTTTGCTAGTTTGGAGTGTCTGACTCCAATTTAGCCTTTTGGTAGAAAATGACAATTTTACCCCTAACGGGTTTTTTGTCCATTTTGTAACTTTATAAAACTCATTACTTAACTTTACCGCTCCATTTCTTACATGTTACAAAAAAATTCCCGTGAAGGCATGTTTTTCAACATTTGACATTTCAGGTCCATTTTGGCCTTTTTCAATAAATGACCATTTTGTCCTTAATCTCTTTTTTTTTTTTTTTCATTCTTTCATTGACTAAACTTTAATTTCTTTAAAACTTAGCATCTATGATACTTATTGCCTGTAGCAGTGTAGGAAACCAACGTTCCCTAGGAAAAACCCAATTTTCATAGAATTTTACGATTTTGACCTAAAACACAAAAATATTTACATTTTTGCCCTCAAAACAAAAAACAACCACTTTATACCAACACGTTTAGTTTTTCACAAAGAATAAAACTTACGAATGTAACAACCAAGAATTTTTAATGCATTAAAAATACATTAAATTGAAAATTATATTGAGACGAAAAATACAGTTTAAGAAA
The DNA here is from genome assembly GCA_946598075.1 of Artocarpus hirsutus. NCBI lineage: Eukaryota > Viridiplantae > Streptophyta > Magnoliopsida > Rosales > Moraceae > Artocarpus > Artocarpus hirsutus. Next base: position 17,049 of record CAMOHE010044763.1, read on the forward strand.
AAATACTGTATAATAACATAAAAATTATATGGTATTAAAATAATATAGTGTAAGAAAATACACTGATGAAATTATGCAGTATAAAAATTACACCGTAAAAGTAATGCAGTGTAAGAATTAGACTATTTAAGGTCACACAGTACAAAATTAGACTGTGTAGACCACAAAATTTGTATAAAAGTGAAGAGAAAGAAAACAAAAAAAAAGAAGGAAATTCAAACAAATTATCAGCTCTCTCTCTACTTTCTCTCTCTACATTTTCTCTCTCTCCTCAAAAATCAGTCGAAGAATTCGACCTCTATTTTTGACACCTCCTATACCATTAGAAAGCTCTTGTCGAGCTAAGCTCAACGGTGTGCTGAGCAACCCAAAACACTATCGGAGGAGGGCTCATGCATCGCCCAAAGGGGCGGTGAAACCCATATTTTTTTGAGGTGATATCTTCACCATCGAACCACCAACCGACGTGATTTTGGTGCCTATGGACTCAACATGAAGAGAGGAGCAAGAGGGTACCAATTTCCTAGCTCAATTCTAGCTGAAAGAGCTTCGACGGAGCTACCCATCTCTGCCATTGCGTCGCCATGGGAACCGCCTTTCATAGCGACAGTGAGGTGCACCGCCCCCACCATTCGATTCAGACCACCACGGGGAGTGAAACCCCTCACTCAATTTCACAACCCAGCTGCGGCCAACCGGAGTTCGAACGACTCCAATTTTTGCCATCGTGAGGGACACCAAACTTGCAGCTCTGGCCACCATTGAGGTCAATTGACCTCACAGTTATGCTCAGAGGGACCCAAGGAGTAAAAGCCCCACTTCAATTGCAGGCAATGGCCGCCAGAAAAGGGTGATCGGCCTCCGTAACCTAGCGCTGCTATGAGAGCCTCAAGACCACCGTTCCAGCCAGTGTTGAGCAGCCCACCTTGGGGGAAATGCTCAGAGGGCCACGGGGAAGATTCCTCTAACCCAATTTCACGATAACTCTGCCGTGAGACCGAGATCGGAGCCATCATTTTGGGCCGAGGAACCCATGCTTGATTCGTGTAGATGGGGGCCAAATTGGAAGAAATTGACCCCACCAATGAACTCAGGAGGGTGATTTAGGGGGGGGGGGGGTAGGCTCAAGCTCAGCCGCTAACGGAGCCGATTGATGCCGGTCAACCGTCGATCAACGGTAGTCAACTGTCAAATTAGGATTTTGTGATCCGAACCTTCAATTGACGATCCAAGACCACCTCCTAACTCGTTTTGATGCTCTGAATGCAATGGTGACCTCTGTTTGAGCTAATTTTACTCTGATAAAAATTGTCTGGTACTGACTACATGCAGATCGAGGTGATTCAAACTGCAGTGTTAGAGTCCAAAATGACATGTTCAAGAATGTATGATCTCCAAGAAGCATTCCTAGCCATTTATGGTCGCTCGAGGAGCACTGTAGAGGATGCTTCACATACTATAGATATAGCGAGGTACAACTTGACCCGCGTAGCTCAGAGTCTAAGTAAGTAGCAATCTCGCCTACAGTATGAATCGTATTGAAATACATTGTTGTAAATGCTAAGTTTTTAGGATTGAAAGTTAGACAAGGAATGAATGAAAGAAAATAAGATTAAGGGCAAAATGTCATTTTATGAAAAGTGACCAAAATGGACCGAAAACGCCCAATGTCAGGAAATGTTTCTTAGAGAGAATTTTTTCGTATTATGTATGTAAGGGAATGTTAAAGTTAAGTAATGAGTTTGGTTAAGTTAGAAAATGGACGAAAAACCCACCAAGGGTAAAAACATCATTTTTACGAAAATGGCTAGAACGGAGTCAAACGCTCCGATTTAGCATAACGCCCATGAACGAAAAATGTTTCGTAATACGTTGAGTAACATAACCATCATAGGTTACAAGGTTAAAGGGAAAGGTGACCTCGATGGGCTACAAGGTTAAGTAAAGACAAGATAAACGGATAGTGTACAAGACAAGTTAAGAGGAAATGAATGTTTAATATTTACGTTTTATTATCAATCGAGTAGATTGATAAAAAAGGAAGTTAATTAACGAGTCGTTGTCGTATGATCAGGACATAGAAGCCGACCAATGAAAGGAAAAGGAATGAGACAAGAAAGGAATAGAGAACACTAGAGCATAGTTCGGGTAAGTTCAGACCTTACCTACAGCATGAAGTAAATAGTTTTCAAATGCTTATATGTATGTTTGCAAATGTATTTGCAATTGTTATACAAGTTATTTTTAAAGTATGTTTGCATTTATTATGCAAAAGTTTTAAAGGTTCAAAGTAAGATTTGCAATGAATTTGCAAAGTATTATGTTTAAAGTCTATTTGCATCTTGATATGCATGATGTTTTTAACAGTTCAAGTTTGTTATGATTTAGAAAGTATTTAAAGTATGTTATACATTTTTGACAATGCATAGTATTTTACAATTTAAGTTATAAGTTTTATGATGCATTTGTTATGCATTAAGTTGCATTTGTTTTGCAATAAGTTTCAAAGTAAAAATTATAATTTGCAAAATGTGATTGCATTATATGTTGCATATGTTATGGAATAAGTGTTAGAGTACATGTTATGACTTGCAAAAGGTGGTTGCAATACATGATGCATTTATTACAAAATGAGTTGCATTTATTATGCGATAGATTATACAGTACAAGTATGAATTGCAAGTATGTTTGCATATGATGTGATTGCATTTGACATGCTCATAAAATTTAAGAAGAAGGTAACATAAAGATAAAAAGGAAGTGTCATACCAGCCTCTTTGATATGAGGTAATGAAAGTAAAGTCAAAGTTTGACCTCCTAGAGATGAGGTACATGACCTCAAAATTCGATGGTCTCAAGTCTTCCGCAAGGGAAGCATCATGTTTATGATCTCATGAATAATGAGTTGGTACGAACACTAAAGTAAGATAAGGAAAGTGAATGAAAGATAAAGAAAGTTAAGGAACGAAGGTAGTAAGTTAAAGTAAGAAAAAAGTGTTCATAAAATGCCCATAATTGAACATAAATGGAATCATGCATTTTGATTCTGCTTGAATTCCTTTTTATGAAATATTTATATGTTATGTTATGAAAAACATTTTGAGAGATGTTTTACGTTAATGATTATGAAAAGCATTTTTATGTTTTCAAGAAAAGGTTTATAAATGATGCTTTAAGAAAAACATTCCAAGGATTGCTGCATGTTAAAAGTTTAATGAAAATGTTTATGAAAAACGTTTTATAAATGTTTCAAATGTGTTATGAAAACGTTTATGAGGAACGTTTTAGAAAGGTTTAAGAAAACTGTTTATGAAAAACATTTACGGAGGAACGTTTTAAGAAAAAGGCTTTTATGAGTAAAGTTTTAAAAGCATATTTTAAATGATTTGTGAGATTACGTTTGAACTTATTGAGCGTAAGCTCATAAGAAGTTTTTCATGCTGTAGGTAACTTATGGGTGACCAGTAGGACCCGTTAGAGAAGCTGGGTGTTGCGGAGGGCAAATGCGAAGATGTAGGTATGGATAACACTATAGTTTGCTTCCGTAATGCAAAGAAAAAGGTTTTACACTATTTAATATAGTGTTTACAAGGTTTTTAAGAAAATCAGAGTTTTAAGAAATGTTTTCAAAGGTTTTAAGATCATTGTATTAAATGTGTTATAAAATTATGAAGTGATGTTTTAAGCTATGTTTTAGTAAATGTTTCTTATTAAGTTTTAAGAAACGATTTGAAAAGGTTTTAAAAGTAAATGTTAAGCGTGGTCTCAACTTGAATGGCGACAAATGTCGCAATAGTTTTGAAGTAGGTTTTAAAGAAAAAAAAATTTTAATTCAGTATTTTCTTACTAAGTAAGTAAGATTACTGTTCAAGTAATGATGTTTTAAGTAAGTTAAGTAACGGCCGAAAAGGCAGGTCGTTACAACGAAAGCACCATGGTCGAATTCTAAAAATTTCATAACATTTCCTTTTTTTGAAATTTTGTGCCCAAAATTTCATAAAATACATAACTTCTAAACCGAGCCAAATTTTAGAAAACTGTCCACACTACCCCAAAAGTTTTGATGCATTCTACAACTTTCATGTTTTAACTTTCTTGAAATTCCAAAGTTTAGGGAGACTGTTTGGCTAATTTTTAAATCTGTCGAGAATACACTTTTCTTTGCAATTTAGTCCCTTTTGGAATTTCACCAAAACTCATACTTTCTTGTTTCCATCATCATCACCATCAACATATAACATAAAATAACCATGCCTTATTGTAATGATCAAGGAAATGCATTAATAAAATCTAATATTTAATTAGATTTAATTAATAAATTTACCCTTAAAAATCATATTTTTGTAAAAATTATGATAATATATAATAAACAATATTAATAGGAAATTTTATTGAAAATTTGATACAATGTTAGATATTACTAAATACAAATTTTGTGAGCTTAAAAGCTCAAAAATTTGTAAATAATATCTATGAAACAAATTTTACATCATAATTAATTATAATATTATGGTATAAATTAATGGGTGATTAAGATCAAAATAAAGTAGAAAAATATGCCAAAACCCTAAAACAGAGTAAAAAGGGTATGCCGTAGTGTAAGTACACTGCTAAATTAAAAGCACAAATATGAGAAATGCTGTGTTTGAACTCCAAAAGTAAACTAAAGAATAGGTAGGATATTTAATACAATGCAAGAATACGTATATCGATGCTTTTACTCCAACAGTGTATGAAAAATATTGTCTAGTGAAAAAATTACACTACAAAACATTTTGGGGGTCCCACCAAGGGGGACACTTTGGGAATTTTGATTGGGCCCCCAGATTCACAAATATGGCCCAATCATAAATGGCCAACTTTCCCCTAATTATCATTAAGTGGTGAATCACCACTTTAAACCCAAATGAGATAAGCTTTATTAAAAGCTTAAACAAGTTATTTTTTTTTTTTTTATTTCTCTCCCATCCATATTCAGCTACCTCCAAATACTCATTCTCCCAATTTTGTTCAAAACCAATTCCTTCATATAACCAGTTTCAAGCAATATCCAAGTAAGACCAAGTTTTAAACTCAAGATTTTCCTAAATTTTAAGGTAAGATTCAAACTTTTCTTTAAGTTTTCTTGGGTTTTTCTTGGGTTTGAAGGGAGCTTATCAAGAGTTTTATTTGTTATGGAATATGCCTAGGAAGTTGGCCTAATCAAAAGTGAGGAAGGTGCACAAGCTCATCACTTTTCTCTTTGGAAAAATCCTAGCCCTTAATCTTGGATTTATGGTTGCTTGTTTTGACTTTGTTGTTTTGTTTTCCAAGTAAGGCATGTAATTATTTATGTTAGACTATGACATGTTTATATAATTTTCAAGTGGGTGAAGGTGATGAGTGGTATAATTGGAGGTTATATGCTTGAAGTTTGGTATGGTTTCGAAATTGGGTAAAAATTGCAAAGTTTGAGTAATTTCTTAAAGGAATAAAGTTTGACATTTTCAAGCGAGATTATTTGTTGAGGGGTTTTGAAAACTGCTCAAAACAATAAGGGTATTGTGTTAAAGTAAATTTTTTACAAAAATTACCCCAGGGACTAAATTGCTAAAAAAAAATTCTTATTCTCGGTAGATTTTAAAAGAGGCCAAAAACTTCCCTGTCCAGTGGGAGTTTTGAAAAAGTTAAAATATGAAAGTTGTAGATCTCGACAAAACTGTTTTGAGTTGCGAACGGTTCACCAAAAATCGCCTTCGGTTGTGAGAAATGAATTTTATAAAATTTGTTAAAGTTGAAAAAAAATTTTAGGGGAAAAAACATTTTTTTACAAAAGGAGTTAGGGTATGGTACTTTGAGAAAATTTGATCCTCTTGAAAAATGGTGACTAATGGTTTAAAAAGATTATTTTTGGTCCAGGGGGCAAAGTCGTCAAAAATTTTCAAATGATGTGTAAAATTGCAAAGTTTTGTTTAACTTGGGTTGTTATTGCAAACTAGTAATTCGATGCCCTGAACACTTGTTTTCACACTAATATGCGACGTTTCACATTAAATTAACCAAGTTGGGTCTAGGAATTCAAAGCGGCCTATCGAGGGTAAAAACATCATTTTCTTTATGAAATGGGCACTATGGACCCCAAAACGTATAAGATAAAGAAAAATGAAAAGAATGTCAAACTTAAAGGAATCGAAAAAGTATTCCAAAATAGTAATTGAAAAATATACTTTACTGACGTAGAGCTAAGTCGTGATGATTTGGCTAATAATGATATGATTGGCCAAACAAGTCCTTAGATGAGTAACAAAGAAAACCCGAAGATAGCTTTATTAGCAGCAAAAACAAGTAAGTTCCAAACCCACCTACAGTATAAAAGAGTAGGTTTAAGGGTATAGTGTATTTATGTGAACATGCCTGTGTGTGCTACACAATTGAAAAGTGTAAATGTTTTGCACTTAGTATGTACGTATATTGTCATGCATGGTATGATAACTAAAATAACTAGACTAGTAAATGAATTACCAAAAATAAGAAAAGTGTCATGCCAGCTCCCGAAATGAAGGGGATTTTAATTTTAAAGTTATGTTATGGTCTCGGTGTTACGAAGACCTATGTACACATATGGTACGAGCACTTTGGCCCTAATGAAAGATAAGATACAACACGAATAAGGAATATTCATAAGAAAGCATAAATGAATCAAGCATATTAGTATAAGATTCATGTAGGCTATGTTTGGACTTACTGAGCATAAGCTCACATAGTTATTTCATGCTATAGGAATTTCCACTAGAAGGTTAGAATGAACATACTGATGAGCTGGCGGGGGATATGAGCAATGCGCAGGCCAAGGTGTGGATACCGCCATAGATATGTTTCCATTGCTATTTATTTTAAGTTATTTTAGATCTTGATGTATAAATGATATAGTATGGTTAAGTGAGACAAAACCTCTTTTGGACATGCTAAGTATATGATGTTTTAAAAGGAAAGTTTTTTTTTGTGTAGTTGTACATATAATTATAAAATAAGTTTCAGTATGTATGTGTAATTTATTTATTGTTTTTTTTTTTTAAAAAGTATTATCAAGATTTTCATAAATACATAAGTAAGAAAAATGTTAAACCACAACCAGCAAAAAGGTGGGTTATGATAGTTGGCATCAAAACGGGTATCCTGCCATCCCATTGCCCATCGCCACATGCTCCTCTACCACAGTTCAAGTAAGATAGTTTAATTTTAAGTATAAGAATGTTAAAATTTTTCTCTATATGGAATTATTATATCAATTAAGATAAATGCAGTAAATGGTGGTACTACCTAGTGAACCCAATGCAGAAGCGGATCGAAGGGTGAGCATTTCTTTCCAAGGCATAATACCACCTCGATATTACGAGAATCGATAGCCTATGGTTCTAATTGAGTGGCTTCATGCCATAGAAGTAACTTTTGCCACATGCCATACTACATCTCACCTTCAAGTTTTATTAGCCTTGGGACAATTGCAGAGAGAAGCGCTTGCATGGTGGCTTAGGATTGGTCCCGACAGATAACATATGGACTGACAAGGCTTTAGGGAACAAATTTTACTAGAATTTGCACTTTTACCACCTGCTAATGATATGCAAGTTCAAGTGCACCCGTTAGTATAGGCAGATTGGCACTGTCGGCTTTATATACGTGTAGAACCTATTGGGGATGGTACGTAGGGGAACCGGTGGACCATTAGATCTTGAGATTTCACTGTACCATGATACCATTGATCCCACCAGAGATACCTTTGAGGCGTATTTATGATTTGATATGGCAAGACCTACCCAAGGAGGCACAACAACAGATTCAATATCCCAAAGACTTTCACAGCTTAGATGACTTCATTATTGTAGCACCACTTGAGGACCCCCCAATGGAAATGGATGAGGATGATGAGGAAGAGGAGGAGGAGGAACTAAGGACGTTCCTATACCCCTTGAGCCTATTATTGCCAATGATGATGAATCCATCGACTCTAGTGAGGAAGAGGAGGAAGACCCAGAGGAGGATCCAAAAAATAGTGATATGTCGGAGGTTGACTCAGACTAGGAAGAAAATGGGCACTTAATGACTTTTGATATCATTAGTGTATAGAACTATGTGGCTAGCATAATTTTGAATTATTAATTTTGTTCATGACTGTACTACTGGTAAAGTGGTGTCCTTCTCAACAATAATGTTCATGTTGGTTGGAAGAGATGATTGCTCTTGGAAATGAAAAAAAGTTTGTATAAGAAAGTTTACTAAGTGTGTATGTTAGCCATCTATATAAAGTTTTGATAATGGAAGATGTAAAAGAAAAAGAAGAAATTAATGAAATGATAAGTTCGTGTTATTGCTTGCATTTATATGGATGCATATGACTTGAGAAAATTTTGATAATTTCTATCAAGTCAGTAATATAAGTGTTAATGTAATGTTATCATTTTATGGTAGGATTTTAAATCGTAATCAATGGTGGAAGTACTTGGAGGATCAACAAACTCAGACTTGATGACCCTGATCGCTGAGCTACAACAAAGGCTCCAAGCTCAGGAGCAGGACATGTAAGGGTTGAGAGAGCAATTGGCTCAACAAAACCCTATATCCTTAGCACGTGCGGCTTCTCCGCCACCACCATCACTGGCCCCACACGTTGAGCCTGTAGTTCCAATAGCTCTTGTAGTTCCTGTTACTGAATTCTACGAGAGATTTTGACAAATGAAAGTCCCAAAATTTGATGGTTCTACAGATCTGTTGGTCGTTGATGACTGGTTTACTGGCATAGAAAGAGTTATGAAAGTTATGGGACTTAGTGATCATGAGAATGTTTTATGCACATCATTTTTCTCACTAAAGATGCCAGGAGATGGTTGGAATCCATTAAACGCAGAAGAAACTTGGATGTAATGACTTGGTCTGAGTTTGTCGAAGAATTTGGAAGAGCCTATTTTAATGTGGAAACCATGGTTACACAACAAGAGGAATTCAATAATTTTCGACAAGGTAATTTTTCAGTGGCCGATGCTGTGAGGAGATTTAATCAATTGGAACATCTTTGTCCTGAATTGGTGCGTACTGATCGAGAAAGGATAAGAAGGCTAATGCAGATGTTTTGAACCGACATTGCCCTTATAGTTGACAGTGGCGGACAAGCCACTAAAGATGTAGAAGACTGTATTAAATGGGTGACGAGAGCTAAATTCAGGATCTCCCGTGGTAAGGAAGAAAGGGCAAAGATCTTTAAGGCTTGAAGGGAGGAAAAGGCCTTGGCTAAGTAGAATCAAGCCTCACAAGAAAAAGGACAAGGAAGTAACTTAAGCCAGGGTCAGACTCAGAGCAATCAGACTAGACGCAACCACAATAACAATAACAAGAGAAAGTGGAATGCAAACAACCAAGGAAACTAGAAGGGACAACCCCAAAAAAGGCTAAATGATGGAGGAAATAGCAAACCTTTCTACAATCAATGTGGGAAAAGACATACAAGGGAGTGCAAAGTGGGCACTAATAAATGTTACATCTGCGACAAAGGACATTATGCCAAAAACTGGTACTCCATTTCTTAGAATCAAAATAATCAAGACCAGCAAAGGCCTCAAGGGACTCAGCTACACATGGTTCAAGCAGAAATTAAAGGTCCCAACATTAGTCAAGGCTGATTAGAGGCCCTGAAACCTACTGGATGGATTTACACTTAGACTAAAAAGGAGGATGATGCAGGAACCTTAATAGTGGTAACAGGTTAGCTTTCTGTTGCCAAAACTGATGCTTATGTTTTGTTTGATTCTAGAGCAACATATTCGTTTGTATCACTTAAGTTTGCAAAACGAATAGGAAATGAAAGGGATAGGATAGAACGGACCTTTTGGACTGCACTTCCCTCTGGGGAGGTATTAAGTTCTGATCATTAATTACGTCATGTACTAATTATCATTTGTGGTAGAAAATTGTTTATCGATTTAATAATAATCAATATTCAAGATTATGATGTTATCTTGGGAATGAATTTCCTGGGAAAATATGCTACCAAGATTAATTGTCGACATCGCAAGGTCATGTTCCAACCTTCCAGAGGTGAGAAGTTTATGTATTCGGGGAACATTCCCAAAACTCCCAAGGCTCTAATATCGGCATTGAAAGCAAAGAAATTGTTGGAGAGTAGATGCACTGACTATCCAGTGAATCTAGTGAATAAAGACCAAGAAGCTCAGTTAGGACTAGAGAGCATCCATATAGTGTAAGAATTCATCGACGTGTTTTTGGATTAATTGCCTAGGTTACTGCCGGAATAGGAAATTTCGTTTGAGATCGAGTTGGCACCTGGTACAACTTTGATTTCAAAGACATCATACCGTATCGCATGGCTCTAGGAGAACTTAAGGAACTTCAGGTGTAGTTGTAAGAATTGTTGGACAAAGGATTTATTTAGCTAAGTCATTCTCCATGGGGAGCGCTCGTTTTATTTGTGAAAAAGAAAGATAGAACTTTACGAATGTGTATTGACTACCGGGAATGAAACAAAGTCATGATTAAGAATAAGTATCCACTTCTGAGAATTGATTATCTATTTGATCAATTAAAGGGAGCAGTAGTATTTTCGAAGATCGACTTAAGCTCTAGGTATCATCAGCTTTGGGTTATGGAGGAGGACGTGCCAAAAATGGTGTTTCAAACGTGATATAGGCATTATGAGTTTTGTGTCATGCCATTTAGACTGACTAATACCCGGTAACTTTGATGGACCTTATGAACTAGATTTTCAAGGACTACCTTGACAAATTAGTCATCATTTTCATTGACAATATCTTGATTTATTAAGAACACAAAAAGAGCATGAGGAACACTTGAGGCTTGCATTGCAGTTGCTGTGGAAGCATCCATTATATGCCAAGTTCTCAAAATGTGAGTTTTGGTTGGAAAAAGTTCATTTTTTAGGACATGTGGTCTCACGAGATAGAGTCTCTGTTGACCTTTTAAAGGTAGAAGCAGTAAACAAGTGGCCTACATCGAAAAGTGTTATTGAGATTAGGAGTTTCCTCGATCTAGCGGGCTATTATCGACATTTTGTGGAAGGGTTCTCTAGACTCATAGCACTACTCACGGCCCCTACATGGAAGGTAGTAAAATATGAATGGACCAAAAAGTGCAAAGAAAGTTTTCAGGAATTGAAGAAGAGACTTACAAGTGCACTGGTATTAACTATACTTGATCCAAACCTAGGAAATTTTGTAATTTATAGCGATACATCAAAAACAGGCTTGGGAACCGTATGCGTGCAAAATGGAAAGGTGATTGAGTATGCATCTCGACAACTGAAGGATCATGAAAGGAACTACCCAATGCATGACTTGGAATTAGCAGCAGTTGTATTTGCACTAAAAATTTCGCTCAAATACTTGTATGGAGCCAGATGTGAGATTTATACCGACCATCAAAGTCTAAAGTACATTTTCACACAAAAAGAACTCAATATGAGACAACAAAGGTGGCTTAAACTAGTTAAGGATTACAACTGTGAAATCCTATATCATCCCAAAAAAGCTAATCGAGTAGTTGACGCACTCAGTAGTAGAGCAACGTCTTCTCTTATATGATGCGATTGATACCAAGACCTCTTCAAAAAGACTTGGTAGAAGCATGAATAGATATGGTCACATGAAGATTAGCTGATCTATCATTCTAGCCAAACATCCTGGAGAACTTGATGGAACAGCAAGAAGCAGATTCTTCACTACTCAGATATAGGAATAAGGTCCTTAAGAATAAGAAAATAGAGTTTAGTATGTTAGAAGATGGTATTCTTCGATATAAGGACAGATTGTGCATTCCCAATAATGAAGAACTAAAGAGGCAGATATTAGAAGAAGCTCATGAGGCATCATACGCTGCTCATCCATGAGCTACCAAAATGTACAAGGACTTGAAGGAACATTATTGGTGGCATGGAATGAAGAATGATGTCACACGATTCGTCAGTAAATGTCTTACTTGTCAAAAGGTGAAAGCTAAACACTAGCAACAGGTAGGCAAGCTACAAAAGATTAAAACTTCAGAGTGAAAATGGGACCAGATAACTATGGATCTAGTGACTGGGCTACCTAAAACTATGGGAGGACATGATGCTATATAGGTAATTTGTGGATAGATTGACCAAATCTATGCACTTTTTGCCCATTAAACTTAGCAGTTTCGTTGAATGACTAGCTAAATTATATGTCACTCAAATAGTTAGATACCATGGAGTCCTAAAATCCATCATCTCTGATCATGATGGTCAATTCACTTCCAAGTTCTAGGGGAGCATTCATTAAGCAATGGGAACAAAGCTGACTTTTAGTGTAGCTTTCTACTCTCAAACAGATGGTCAGTCGAAAAGGACCATTCAGACTCTAGAGGATAGGTTGAGAACCTATGTGCTACACTTCAAAGGAGGATGGGATAAAAAGCTTCCACTGATTGAATTTGCGTACAACAATAGCTATCAAAACTCCATAGGTATGGCTCCATATGAAGCTCTATATGGAAGAAGATGTAGATCACCTTTGCATTGGTATGAAACCAAAGAAAAGGTGTTATCACCATAGTTTTGTTCAAAGAACAACGAAAGATGTAAAGTTAATCCATCAACAGATGAAAACTACTTTTAGTTGGCAAAAGAGTTATGCTGATTGACAAAGAAGACCTTTAGAGTTTCAAGCAAGGGACTTAGTCTTTTTAAAGGTGACACCAATGAAAGGGGTAGTAAGGTTCGGGAAGAAAGGAAAACTCAGTCCAAGGTATATTGGACCATTTGAAATCCTAGAAAGAGAAGGCAATGTGGCTTACAAGTTAGCCCTACCCCTGAAATGGCATTGGTACATAATGTATTCCATTTATCCATGCTAAAAATATATATACCTAATCCCTCACATATACTTCAGCATGAGCCTATCGAGGTCCAAGAGAATATGTCCTATGAGGAGAAACCAGTTCAAATCTTGGTTCGAGAAGAGAAGGAGTTGAGGAACAAAAAGATACCACTTGTCAAGTCTAACCTAAATTGTTCTAATTTTAGGGGACGAAAATTTTTAAGGAGGGTGGGTTGTAATGACCAAGGGAAATGCATTAATAAAATTTAATATTTAATTAGATTTAATTAATGAATTTACTCTTAAAAATCATATTTTTTGTAAAAATTATGATAATATATAATAAACAATGTTAATAGAAAATTTTACTAAAAATTTGATACGATATTGGATATTACTAAATACAGATTTTGTGAGCTTAAAAGCTCAAAAATTTGTAAATAATATCTATGAAACAAATTTTATATCAAAATTAATTATAATATTGTGGTGTAAATTAATGGGTAATTAAGATCAAAATAAAGTAGAAAAGTATGCCAAAAACCTAAAACAACATAAAAAGGGTACAACAAAATGTAAGTACACTACTAAAGTAAAAACACAGATATGGAAAATGTTATGTTTGAACTCCAAAAGTGAACTAAAGAATAGGTAGGATATTTAATACAGTGCAAGAATACGTATCTCAATGGTTTCACTCCAACAAATATATGAAAAATACTACGTGGTGAAAAAATTACACTACATAAAATTTTGGGAGTCCCACCAAGGGGGACACTTTGGAAATTTTGATTGGGCCACCACATTCACAAATGTGGCCCAATCATAAAAGGCCAACTTCCCCCTAGTTATCATTAAGTGGTGACTCACCACTTTAAACCCAAATGTGATAAGCTTTATTAAAAGCTTAAACAAGATAATTTTTTTTTTAATTTCTCTCCCATCCATATTCAGTTGCCTCCAAATACTCATTCTCCCATTGTTGTTCAAAACCAATTCCTTCATATAACCACTTTCAAGCAAGATCCAAGTAAGACCAAGTTTTAAACCCAAGGTTTGCCTAAATTTTAAGGTAAGATTCAAACTTTTCTTTAAGTTTTCTAGGGTTTTTCTTGGGTTTGAAGGGAGTTTAGCAAGAGTTTTATTTGTTATGGAATATGCCTAGGAAGTTGGCCTAATCAAACATGAGGAAGGTGCACAAGCTTATCACTTTTCTCTTTGGTAAAAGCCTAGCCCTTAATCTTGGATTTATGGTTGCTTGTTTTGACTTTGTTGTTTTGTTTTCTAAGTAAGGCATGTAATTATTTATGTTAGACTATGACATGTTTATATAATTTTCAAGTGGGTGATGGTGATGAGTGGTGTAATTGGAGGTTATATGCTTGAGGTTTGGTATGGTTTTGAAATTGGGTAAAAATTACAAAGTTCGAGTAATTTCTTAAAGGAATGAAGTCTGACATTTTCAAGCAAGATTATTTGTTTGAGGGGTTTTGAAAACTACATAAAACAGTGGGGGTATTGTGTTAAAGCATATTTTTAGAAAAATTACCCTAGGCACTAAATTATAAATAAAATTCTTATTCTCAGTAGATTTTAAAAAAGGCCAAAAACTCCCACTCCCCTGTCTAGTGGGAATTTTGAAAAAGTTAAAACATGAAAATTATAGATCTCGATAAAACTGCTAGGAATCGCGGACGGTTCGTCAAAAATCGCCTTTGGTTGTGAGATATGAATTTTACAAAATTTGTTAAAGCTGAAAAAAATTTTAGGGGCAAAAACATCTTTTTACAAAAGGAGTTAGCGTATGATATTTTGAGAAAATTTGATCCTTTTGAAAAATGGGGACTAATGGTTTAAAAAGATTATTTTTGGTCCTAGGTGCAAAATTGTCAAAAATTTTCAAATGATGTGTAAAATTGCAAGTTGTGTTTAATTTAAGTTGTTATTCACTACTACAAACCGCGGATTCCATGACGGTTATAAACCATCGTGGAAAAATTTCACGACGGTTAAAAAACCGTCGTGAAAACTTTGGTCGTGATACAACATCGAGTTTTCACAACAATTTTTAACTGTCGTGTAAAAGAAAAATTGGCACGAGAAAAGGGTTGGATGAAGTTCTTTTCCCCGATGATTTCTTAAAAATAGTCGTGGAAACCCTAGTTTTTATGACGGTTTCTCAAGAAACCGTTGTGGAAACTTACTTTCCATGACGGTTTCTCAAGAAACCATGGTGGAAACTAGTTAACCTAGTTTCCACCATGGTTCCTCGAGAAACCCTAGAAACCCTCGTGGAAACTAGGGTTTCCACCATCGTGGAAAATTTTTATCCCCTTAAAAAAATTGTCAAAAATTTTTTATTTTTCATAGGATAGCTAGTCCCATGTATTATCTATTACAGCAAGGCCCTAATTGTATACAAAAATTGGTGTATTTTGAAATTACAAGGTATTTACAAGATCATTTACATTTGAGCTATTTTGAGCAATATTTGTTTATCTACTATCTCTATTTATCTATCTAAAGAGCACATACCTATTTACAAATTGTACCGACTCTAATCTGACTTCATGTATATCCGTATGTATATAAATTTTTTTTTCCTAAGGCTTGTATGCCACTTATAATTATATCCCGCATGAAACGTAAAAGAAAAAAACCACATTCTATGTTTCCTTGTTATCTTGGACATTTACATTTGGAATATAGCATTCTGTTTGGTCGGTTTGTGACACCACTTCCTGCTTGAAGCTTCCAATCGTTCAGCGCCCTAACAATGTGTCATGTTTAAATGAATTAATTGACGATACAATTATGTGGGACTAAAAATAATTAATTTTATAAGAGAACAATAATACTTACAATCTCATGACTGATATGAAATCCTTACATGGTAGGTGTCCGAAGGGGTCAAAGTAATATATTTGGTCCTCCCATGGTGAAATAAGTCCCAACATCTAATGTTCTCCAACATTGTATTGCATGAAGAATAATTTCCCCCTCGGTGCTTGAGCTAATAAGTGGAGGAGTGATGTGGTATGCTCTCTACGATCACTCTGTAGGTTTCTTGTAGCACTTGAAACAATGGCCGGAGATATGAAGCCAAAATTTTGCTCCAAGCTTTGAAGTTCAAAATATTCCACTAAAAAACTACAATAAAAAACAATACAGTCAATTATTTTAAAGCACTCTACCTATATTTTAAAAAAATGAAATAAGGATGGAGTTATTACCTGAGGTATACTAGGATGCAGTTTGCCCCGATTTTATCAAAGTTGATGAAGGAGTAAACATCTTCATACCCCACATAGATAGGCAATTCATTGCCAGTGACATTTATCAATATTAGGCATTGAATCATCGACCCATCGTGCATGAAAGAATGTGCGTATAGAGCCAACTGCATAAATTCGTGAGGTATTGAACCGAAGTTAAATGCAGGTAGTTGCTCATTAGCAACGGTTTGTTCTTGTTCTTGTTCTACCTCAGGTTGTGATTCTTTTGCTTTTGTAGAGCTTTTCTTTTTTTAGCGTTTATTTTCGCTTAGATCTTGTGGAACATGGCTAGGCACTCGACTTGTCTTCGTCAATGCGATGACTTCAACTAACCTCTTTGGCCATGGGATGAAGCTTCTGACTGCTTCACCCATAGTTATTGCTTCAAGTGTTGGAACAGGCAATTTAGTTGTTCTAACTCTGATGGTAGTGATGCTAACACGCACGTTCTCTTCCCCTAATAGTCATCCATTAACTATATCAGTTGGAAGACTCTCCATCCACACCTTCCCAAGCGCAACAAGTGCACACCCACCATTAATTTTATCCTCAACAAAGAGCTTGCATTGTTTGGGTTGTTGATGAGGAGGTGACAATTGGACTTCTAGAGCTTCTGGAGCTTCTGCTACATTATTGGGAAGGGGAAGCTGTTGCGTTGTGAGATGCTATCATTCGTCGACTTGGCATGTCCTTGGGAAATGAGCTCGGTCATAAGACCCCGTAGTTCTGCAATCTCCATCTGCATCTTTGTCATTTGGCTATTTAATTTCGAAGTATCTAATTGGAGGTCAAAGTATTAAGACTACTTCACATACTTGGATTGACCGCAAACACGTCCTGAATGTTCTAGTTTCCCTAGTGCCCTCGTTAGAATGTCATCATTACCGATCGATTGGAAGCTCCCTTAACTTTGTTGTATTGTTTATTCATCTTGTAAAACAACAACACATCCATGTTATTCAAGCAATCCTTCATATGGTATTAAATTACAAATTAATTGTTCGTGTTCAATAAACTTACAATCAAGTTTCTAATTTCTGGTACTTTTGGATTTTTAAACTGGCCATTGGGACATTGACGTGATTTTACCCACAACTCCTCCCGTGTTGGTAACATGCTCGTCTTTGCAAACTGTGTTACGCTATGTTAGTAGCATTGTAATGATAGAATAATTGATATATGTAATATGAGTAAAATATTAACATACCAAGGATTGCTTGAGCTCTCTATATCCAACTCGGCCAACCATAGAGCAGTATTCATTTTTTGCTCTTAGTTTTCTTACGTTTGATGATAGCAGTTGGAATTCGGTAGAACGTCGATACCTCACAAAAGCTTTCCAATTCTCATCGTTTATGGAGGGGTAGTAGTGTACTACCCTAGGAGGCCATTTATATACATTTTCATCCTCCTTCAGAATGGAAAGGTATGGCTATACGAAGGTAACGTAGAGGTCAGATCTGAACCCCTTTACTAATTCACCACAAACCTTCAAAGCCCTTTTCCTATACCAATCCTCGACTGTGAAAGCTTCATATATCTCTCTCCAAATCACACCTTTTACTTTATCTAAATCCTTAGACCTCCAATCTTTTGTCCATATTGGAAGGTGCTCTCGACTGAGGACTCTAATCCAACTGCTTAATTCATGGCTAGGTGTGCCTTTCGGTTGGCCTTTTGAATCAAAAGTTACTTCAATTCTTAAACCTTTCTTTCTCATCCAATGAGTTTTTTTCATTAATCTAGCCCTTCGCTCAAAGTCTACTTTTGGATCAAATTTGGTTTGCCTTCGTGGCTTATTGCGTTGGTTTCCCTTGCTATATTATGATGAAGATGGAGTGCAGTCTTCGTACTCATCCTTGTACAAGTCACTATTGATCTCGTGAGACATTGTACCTATGCAAAGTAAGAAAAAACTAACACATACATACTAATATTAAATCATAAACCACACAGATTCACATCTTCACATATTCCACTTCATAAATTTTCAATTACACAATTTCATATATTCATATAATTTCACATATTATACATATTCACAAATTTATAATTTCAATTACACAATTTCACATATTACACATATTGACATATTCACATAATTGAACAAATTCACATCTTCACATATTCACAACTTTACAATTTCAAGTTCCCAATTTCATATATTGACAAAATTTCACGTATTCAAGTCTTGACATATTCATAAATTTACAGTTTCAATTACACAATTTTACATATTACACATATCTACATATTTACATAATTGCACAAATTCACATATATTGACATAATTTCACATATTCAAGTCTTGACATATTCACAAATTTACAATTATAATTACATAATTTCACATATTACACATATTGACATATTAACATAATTGCACAAATTCACATCTTCACGTATTCACAACTTTACAATTTCAAGTTCCCAATTTCATAAATTGACATAATTTCACGTATTCAAGTCTTGACATAATCACAAGTTTACAATTTCAACTACACAGTTTCACATATTCATATAATTTCACATATTATACATATTCATAAATTCACAATTTTAATTTCATATTTTCACATAATTTCACATACTTACATATCTTCACATATTACACATATTCACAAATTTGCAACTTCAATTACACAATTTAACAGATTACATATATTCACAAATTTACAATTTAAAATACATAATTTTGCATATTACACATGTGAGGGATTAGGGCTGAGGGGGGTTCGTGGGTGGGAGTGAGGGGGGTGGGGGGTGGGTGGGGCCGAGGGCCTGGTGGGGGCGAGGGGCGATTTTGACAAGGGGGTGGGAGGGGGTGAGGGGTGAGGGGGCGAGGACGGGTGGGTTGGGGGGGGGGGGGGGCAGGCTAGGGCGAGG
>CAMOHE010044764.1:0-39621 GCA_946598075.1 Artocarpus hirsutus
AGGGTAAACTGTAATTCGAATATGACTCAGATAATCTAGATAATGTCTGTAATTCAAATCTGATTCAGAAAATCTAGATAATGTCAGTAATTCGAATATGATTCAGATAATCTAGATAATGTCAGATTCAATGAACCTAGACATATCTAGTACATCGAATCTAGACATTATCAGGTTCATCGAACCTAGACACAGTTAACCCAAAATTTGTTCTTGGTCTGTTCTAAGTGTGCGACCCTGTAGGTTCACATAATGTTGGTAGTGGGCTTGAAATTTTGTTTTTGGCCCACAAATCATAAGTGGCCTCTAGCAAGACATTATGATTACCCAAGTTATGCGAATGTCAATAATCTGACATAACCTAATCCACAATAAGTATTCAAGTCCTTTTTGTCACTAGATACCTTGATTAAACATAAGGCATGGTTTATGTCATTCTTATACTATTTAATCATATTATTTCTCGATCTTAAGTAGACTGATATTGATAACCCTTATCAATTCATTTCAGTATGGCCATACATTTTACTTCAGTTTAACTTATTGAGGGGCCCTTAGATATCTTTCTCATGATAAATGAGGGACAAATTCCTTCTTAACCACTCACATTCCTCACATGATTCACTTTATATCCAACAACAATCCATTCCATCATCCTGTTAAAGATAATATTAGATTGTGTCAAAATATAGAACTTGTCATGTAGGAAACCATGATGATTTCAGGTCAGAGGACTAGGATAATACTATTGTGATGAGAATCACTTATGACAATTACCCATCTAGTATTCTCATAGCGAGTCGATCCAATACATCATTTCTCAAATATGTATCTAGGAGTTGACTTAGTATCTCATACGCATGATTAGTAAAACATAATCATCAGTCAAACTTCATACTTGTCTTCATTCATTATTATCCCAATAATAATGATCAACTAGGGATAATTGAGAATATAATTCAATTTTCACCTAAGAGTTTTACTATCAAGTCACATACTTGATGACCTTTGACAGAATTAACTATTCATTAAAAAATATTAATAATAATGAAAATGCCTCTTTATTAATAAAATACAAATGTAATAAAGTCAATATGTGGTTATTACATAATTGGCCTAGGGCACATCACTAATAGTTACAACAACTTAAAGATTCAAGGATGAAGAATTAATAATATGCTTTGATTGATCTCTTGTAATCTTTAATTTCTTTTCTCAAGGGTGGAATCATAATATTACACGGCTTTGCTTGACTGTATTATAATATGATTTGCCTTGTATGTTGATAGCATGTCGTATAGAATAGGAAGTGCAGCTCATTATAAATTGTTCATATATTTTTTTAAAAAAAATTATAAAACCTTTATGATAAAGTGGAAGAAGATTTTTGAAGAGAAGACCTACGGCCTCTATCGTTGGTCCATAGGTAGTACACGGTGGTTTCGACCGCTAAAAAGGGACGACATCATGTACCAAGTTAGGTCTTTGAGAGGAAAAGATATTTTAGCATGATTTATCATTGCACATCCCTAGGTGATGATTATAAATCGTGGATAAAAAATTGTGACTGTGGTTATACACTCACATTGATTTTATTATTAACTTCCCCTAGGAGCTCTGTTAATGAAATTAATGGGTAAAGAAATGAATGTTAATATATGTTGGATCAGATAGGTTCCTGGATGGCATATATTAATTAAGAGGGGATCTATGTCCTAATTGAATTTGGCAAGTCTCCCTTAGGTGGTTTGTTGAATTCTGAGTTGAGAATTATCGTTGTAAGGTTGTGATATTTCCAAGCTTTTGACACATAAACACATTGTATGTTTTACATGATTGTGTTATCTTATTAAATTATTGTGGTATATGATTCTTTATTGTAGATGTCTAAAAATGCTTCATCTTCAATACTTGATAAAAACCAATTAACTAGAGAGAATTTTAATGATTGGAAATAGAACCTAAACATCGTTATGTCCTTTTAAAAACTAAAATTTGTGCTGATAACTCTATGTCCTCCAAGCCTACAAGAGATTCCAATAATAAGCAAATCCAAGTGTATAATCACTAGAAAGATTCTAATGATTAGGCCTGCTGTTATATTGTGGACAACATGAACAATGTGTTGCAAGCTTCACATGAAGATTATGAGACTGCAAAGTAGATCTTAGGTAATCTTGAAGACATGTTTGGAGGCCAGGCCCTAATAAAATGGCAAGGTACTTTAGAAACTTATAAACTACAAACAAAGGCTGGGGAGTCCTGTGAAGGAGCATATGATGTTAGTCATGGGTCATCTCGTTGAGGCACAAACTAATAGAGCTAACATAGATGCTAAAACACAAATGACTATGGTCTTTGAGACTCAATCTAAGGAGTTTATCTCACTTAGAGCTACATTTAATTTAAGCAATAGACAAGATATAACTTTGACTAAGCTAATGAAGCAGTTATACGAGTTTGAAAATCTGATTAGGGAAACTCCTGCTGGTGGAGAGGCCAACTTGGTGGCTGCATCTAGTTCCAATCCTAATCCTGGGAATGGAAAGAAACAATAGGTTAAGAATGGGAAGTATTTTATTCCTACAAATGGCAAGAACAAAAGGAAGAAAAAGAAGAACCTGAAGAAGTTAAAGTACACTTTCTATAGGAAGATCGAGCACATCAAGAAGAATTGCAAGGACTTCCTTTCGCTAGGAGATAAGTGTGATCTTATAGTCATAGAAACTTATTTGGTTGAGGAACAAGTGACACTTGGGTCATAGATTTGGGGCAACTAATTATGTTTGTGTTTCTTTACAAGGGTTCAAAGAAATAATTAAGAAGTCTGTTGTATGAAGACTTCATGCTTTAGATGGGCAATTAATCATTGGCATTAACTAAAGCAATAGGAGACGTCAATTTTTAATTTGATAATTATAGGAGTTTAGGTTTTGAGATTGTTTTTATATTCGTAAACTCAAAAGGAATTTAATGTATATAGCTTGTTTATTTAAAGGCTCTTACGTAGGTTCCTCTAATATTAAAGTAGTGATCCTAAGAACAAATCTTTTATTTGTGATGGATGGATGCAAAAACAATCTATATTTTATCAAATCCAAGATGGACTGACAGCTTAACACTAAGGTTAATGATAATAACTCTAAAAGACCTAAACCTTATTAGTGTAATAAGATCTATCTTTGGCATTTGCGACTATGTCATATTAACTGAAATCAGATTCAAAAGTTGGTAAGGGATGGACTTTAAGTCACTTAAAGTGGAATTTATACCACAATATGAATCCCTCTTGGAGGGTAAAATGACCAAAAGACCATTTGGGTCTAAGGGTAATAGGGCTGAAGGGGTTCTAAAACTTTTGTGTTGTGATGTTTGCGGTCTTATGAACATCCGCGCACAAGGAGTGTATGAGTATTTCATCACTTTTATTGATGATTACTCAAGATATGGTTATGTGTACCTAATCCACCACAAAAGTAAAACTTATGGCAAGTTTAGGGAGTTTCAGGCTAAAGTGGAAAAGCAATTGGGTAAACCCATAAATGCACTTTGATCTGATCGAGGCAGTGAATACCTCTCTGGTGAGTTCTTGGAACACTTATTGAAGAATGGGATTCTATCCCATTTGACTATGCCAGACACTTTGCAACAAAATGGCATAGTTGAGAGAGGAAATAGGACTTTGTTGAACATGGTTAGGTCCATGATGAGTTATTCATCATTGCCTTTATCCTTTTGGAGATATGCACTACAAATCGCATTTTATCTTTTGAACAATGTGCCTTCAAAATTAGTTCCTAAAACTCCTCACAAGTTCTGGATGGGCAAAAAGACATCCTTAAACCCTATTCGTATATGGAGATATCCGACTTATGTCCTCTATAAGGAAACAAATAAGTTGGAAGCACATTCAAAAGTTTGTGTATTTGTAAGATATCCAAAAAGGACTAAAGCGTGTTATTTTTATAACCCAAAGGAAAATATAGTCGTGATTTCTATAAATGCAACTTTCCTTAAGGAAATTTACATGGATGACTTTAAGCCTCAAAGTAAAGTGGTACTTGAGGAGTTAATGAGTGATTCGATCACTCCAGTAGTTCCAAATGAAACCGTTCCAATTAGTGTAGAAAAACTAACCGAACAACAACTTAAGGGGCTTCGGTGTAATGGGAGGATCAGACATCAACCCGTTCAATGGTGAGGCCTTTTTGGTTGAACCGGATGAACATAATAGGGATCCTTACACTTACAAAGAGGCTATGGAATATATTGATTCAAAACTTTGGATAGAAGCCATGAACACTGAGATTAAATTGACGGAGGCTAATCATGTCTACAAACTTATGGATCTATAAGAGAAAGAGAGGAGCAGATGGAAAAGTCGAAACCTATAAGGTTAGGTTGGTTGCTAAGGGATACACGTAAAAGGAAGAAATCGATTACGAGAAGCCTTTTGGCCTATAGCTATGCTTAAGTCCATTCATATTCTCTTGTCCATAGCTGTCGCTCTCGACTACAAGATTTGGCAGGTGGATGTCAAGATGTCCTTCTTGAATGGCTACCTTGATGAGTCTATATGTATGGTACAACTAGACTGGTTTAAGGCTAAGGATCAGGAGGGTAAGGTTTCTAAACTGCTAAAGCCAATTTATGGACTTAAGTAGGCTTCCCATTCTTGGAACCTAAGATTGATCAAGTGATCAAGACTTATGAGTTTGAAAAAAAATGTGGAGGAACCATGTGTTTAAAAGCACATAAATGATAAGAAAGTGATTTTTCTACTACTCTATGTAGATGATATTCTACTAATTTGCAATGATGTTAGGGCATTGTCATTGGTCAAATTATGGTTGACCAAGCAATTTGATATGAAAGACTTGAGTGAAGCTAATTATGTTCTGGGTATCTAGATCTTTCGGGATAGGAAGAATGATAGCTTCATCCTAAGCTAGCTATGTAGATAAAATTCTTAAGAGGTTTGCAATGTAGGATTCTAAGAAAGGTGGGCAACCATCTAAGTCTGAAATTACTCTTTTTAAGAAAGACTCATCAAAGTTTGATGAAGAAAGAGAATACATGAAGATGGTGCCTTATCTTTCGACAACGGATAGTCTCATGTATGGCATGCTTTGTACATGACTGAATATTAGTTATACGGTCGGGATAGTAAGTCGATTTTAGTCAAATCAGGGACTAACTATTGGGTTGTGATCAAGTATATTTTTAAGTACTTGAGAATGACTAGAGGGTATATGCTTATATATTTAGGTGAGGATTTAACACCTATAGGATATGCTAATTTAGATTTTCAATCCTGTCCAAATTCGAGGAGATAGATTTCTACTTTTGTGTTTCCTTTAGGCGACAGTGCCATTGTTTGGAGAAGTGTCAAGCAAGATTACACTTTAGATTCAATAATGGAGTCTAAGTATGTGGCAGCTAGTGATGCTTTGAAATAAGCAGTGTGGCTCTACCACTTCCTTGGGGATCTTGAGGTACTCCTAGTATGGATAAGGTGATATTGTTGTATTATGATAAAAATGCAGCGATGGCTAATGCTAATGAACCAAGGTTTCATAAGAAGAGTAAGCATATTCATTAGAAGTATCTTGTGATAAAGGACTTCACTGAGGGTGGGCATGTTGATGTATGGAAAATTGCATCTGAGAACAATTTAGTTGATCCATTTACGAAGACACTAATAGTAAGAATTTTTGAGAGGCATGTGAAAGCTATAGGGATGCGGGATATGCCATATTGTTTAACTTAGTGCAAGTGGGAGATTGTTAGACATGTATGCCCTAAGGAGTCAAATGTATTATGTTTTAGAGACATTTTATCTATAAAGAAAGTATTTATTATTGTCCTCTTTACGTTTATATTTGTTCAATGTATGATAAGTAAACAAAAGACTGAGACTATCAGTCTAAACCTTTAAGAATCAGGCATATGATGGATGGCTTATATGGAAGACATGATTCTAAAGGTGAGGTCTAAATTATAAGATCTGCAATCAAGGAAATAAAGTTAGGCACTTTATTCATGCAAATATTGCTATATTGTTTATATCCCTAACAGGCAATGGTTTACCTTGGCCATCTGAACTGGACTCTACAAAGAGACACATTGGTGCATTGTCATAGGAGATGATGTATTGGATCAGTACATAAAGTGGAATTGATTTAGAATAATAATTCTATCTGGGCAAATCAATTCACTTTAGACAATTATATGTGTCGTATCTTAATCTTGAAATTAATAATGGGCCCATTGTCTTGACTTATGTCTTTTGATGTCCCAAAGAGTGACATCCATTTTTCATGATGGTACGCATACCAATACATTGGAGACATGATTCTTGATGGTGTAGACCTATTATTTATAGATACGGAATCAATAACTACTCTTTAAGAATCGACAATTTCTTCTTATATACATTATCTTGTAATTGGAAAACAATAGCACTCAACCATTTAGATATATAGATGTAACTAAATGATATACTGTCTTTGGATGGTAAGTTTTCCGATGGTGAGATAATGGAATGTAAGAGAAAAATAATTAGGAAGGCAAGATAGAATTTATCCTTAAGCTGATCATGCATATCCTTTGGGGATATGATACATTTTGATATGTCATGGATACTTACCTATTTGGGCTTCGTAATTTTATATAGTTCGAGAGTGTAGCGCTAAGCTTTTAGTGGAGTAGTGTTAGAGTTGATAATTATGAAACATATATTTGGGATATTAGATTTTATAATTATTAGGATCTTGAATTATATAGGTCCATCATTTCCCCTTTGCTAGCTCATAATAAATCCTGTAATGATACATCGTGCTTTTCCAATAAATTGGTGAATTTTGTTAAATTATTAGATATGCTAAAATTTAATAAGATCAGATAATTCATGTATGTTTATCAATTAAATTAATTTTATAAATTAATTAAAAAAAAAACTTATTGAATTATCTAGAATATTATTTTCTTAGAAATTATCTAGATATGATTGTTTTAATTAGATAAATTCTCTATTAGGTAATTTGAATTCAAACTGAGGCTTTATCCAAAGAATCTTAGGTGGAAAATAAAAGATTCACGAGGATCATTAATTGTAAGTTTGGTAGGTCGATCAGTTAGTTTAGCCTATCGATGGGGCAAGTTCGGCAGGCGGGTCTGTTAATTCAGCCTGTCGATCTAACGATTTTTTATCAAATCTTCCTGACACAATTTTATTAGATATTGATCTAGATTTGAATTTTTGAGTCCTTCTTAGATAATAACCACCCTTGGGGATGACCTCTATAAAGAGGGATTGAGTTTTCTATGTTATTCAGATTAGTTGAGAAATCAATAAGGACCACTCTAATTGGTTGGAAGCAGAGTAACTAGAGGAAGAGATATACGAAGGTGTGCCCACGCACATACCGATTGTGAATAGAGAATAGCAAAGAAGACCATTTGCTTGAGGCTCTTCTAGAATGTTCTTCTCTTCATAGATTACAGCAGCTCTTTGGCTTTCAAAGGTTAGTAAGATCTAGTTTATTTATACATATAGCATGTTAAACTTGTATTTTAGAAAATTCTTTGATTTAGAATTTTAAAATTTTTGCTACGTACTATTTTTCTTATAGGATACTAGGAGAAGATACAAGATGAATAATCCATACAATGTTTCGATTAAAATTTGTAATCTTTATTTTCTTTTATCTAAGGTGGAACCATAATATTACTTTTTATTATAGCTTGTAGTTTTGCTTGTTGTGTTGCTTTATAATATGTTTTGCAATGCATGTTGATAACATGTCATGTAAAATAGGGAGTGTCGCTCATCAAAAATTATTCATGCATGTTTAACGTAAATCCTTATTTTCTAAAATACTAAGCTAGAGAAGGTTTTTGAAGAGAGAACCTAAGGCCTCCATTGTTGGTCCATAGGTAACAACATGGTGGTTTGAACCCTTATGAAAAAATGCATCATGTACTAGGTTGAATCTCTGGAGGGATAATTTACTTTAGCATGTTTTATCGTTGTTCACCCCTATGTGATAATTATAAACCTCAGATAAAGTAGTTGAAACAATGATTAAACACTCAAGGTAAATTTTATTATTAACCTCCCTTAGAAGCTCTATTAATAAAGTTAATGGCAAAGAGAGCAATTCCTAGTATATGCTAGACCCAAATGAGTTTTAATTGAATTTACCATGTCATCTCTAGGTGATGTGTTGAATTTTAAGTTGGGAATTATCATTGTAAGGTTGTGATTTTTTCAAGGTTTTTGACACATAATCATATTACATGATTGCTTATGTTTGGTATATGCCTCTTTATTGTAGATCAAAATGTCTAAAAATACATTATCGATACTTAACAAAATACTTTAACTGGTGAGAATTTTAATGATTGGAAAATAGAACCTGAATATCATCTTATTCTTTGAGAAACTAAAATTTGTGCGAACGACAACTTGTACTCCCATGCCTACTGGCAAATCCACTAATGAACAATTTCAAACATATGATCATTGGAAGGATGCTGATGATCAAGCCCACAGCTATATCATAACTAGCATGAATTATGTGTTACAGGCCCAACAAGAAGATCATGAAACTACTTGGCCAATCATGGATAATCTTGAGGAAATGTTTGGAGGCAAAGTTTTAATGAAGCAGCAAGAGGCTCTTTAGAAGCTTCTTAATTGTAAACAAAAATTGGGGCATCTATGAAGGATCACATGATGTTGGTCATGGGCTACCTCACTAGGCTTAAACCCATAGAGTTGGCATTGATGCTGAGTCACAAATGACTATGATTTCTGAGACTTTGTCTAAGAAATTCATCCTGTTTAAAGCTCCATACAATTTGAGCAATAGACAAGATGTGACCTTAACTGAATTGATGAAGTAGTTATAGGAGTTTGAGAATCTAATAAGGGAAGCTCCGGCTAGTGGCGAGTTGAACTTAACAGTTGCATCTGGTTCCAACACTAATTCTAGGAATGGAAATAAGCAAAAGGCCAAGAATGAGAAGTCTTATATTCTGCCAACCAAGCCAAGAATAAAATGACGAAGATGAGAAACCCAAAGAAGCTAAAGTGTTTCTTTTGTGGGAAGTTCAGTCATATGAAGAACAATTGCAAGGACTTCATAGCTAAAAGAGGTAAGTATGAACTTCTAGTAATTGAGAATTTGTTTAATTAAAGAATCCAATGACACCTGGGTCATAGATTTTGAAGCAACTAGGCATATTTGTGTTTCAATGAGCATTTGACATTATGGATGGGCAATGGGACCATAGTGTTAGCTGAAGTAATGGGAGATGTCTATCATTACTTTTATAGTTATAGGAGTTTAGTTTTGAGAGATTGTTTTTATGTTCTTAAAGTTAAAAGGAATTTGATTTCTATCACTTGTTATCTAAGGATTCTTATTTAGTTCTTTTAATAATAAAGTTGTGATTCATAAAAAGAATCTTTGATCTACAGTAGATGGATACAAAACAATCTATGTTTTATCAAACCTATGATAGACTCAATGACTTTTCTTTGGCCCTTGAGATTAGGTCACATTAGCCTAAATAGGATTTAGAGATTGGCAAAGGATGAACCTCTTAACCATTTAGAGGTAGAATCTATACCATAATATGAATCTTGTTTGAAGGGCAAAATGACCAAAAAACCATTCAGGTCTAAGGGTAATCAAGTCAAAGAGGTTCTATAACTTGTACATAGTGATGTTTGTGGCCTATGAACATCAAGGAATGAGGAGGATACAAGTGTTTTGTCACCTTTATTGATGACTGCTTGAGATATGGGTATGTCTACCTAATGCATGGTAAAAACAAAACTTTTGATAAGTTCAAGAAGTTTCGAGTTGAAGTAGAGAAGCAATTTGGTAAACTATAAAGGCAGTTTGATCTGATCAATGTGGAGAGCACCTTTTTAATGACTCCTTAGAATGCTTAGTAGAGAATAGGATTATATTCTATTTGACTATGCTTGGCACTCTACAACAGAATAACGTGGCTGAGAGAAGAAATGAGACATTGTTGGTCATGGTAAGGTCCATGATGAATTATTCAGCATTGTCTTTATTGTTCTAGAGATATGTGCTACAAACCGTTTGTTATTTTTTGAATAATATGCCTTGAAAATAGGTTCGTAAAGCTGCTCAAAAGTTATGGACGGAGGGAAGACATCCTTAAATCATATTTGCATATGGGGATGTCTTGCTTATATCCTAGATAAGGAAGCAAATAAGTTGGAAGCACATTTGCTGGTGTGTGTGTTTGTAGGATATCCAAAAGGGAAAAAAAGGTGGTCTTTTTCATAATAAAAACCATAAAATCATAGTTTATACAAATGTGACATTCATTGAGGAAAGTTACATGAATTACTTTAAGCCTTGTAGTAGAGTGGTACTCGAGCAGATGGCGAATGATTCAATTGCTCTGGTGGTTCTTCGATCCAATCAATGTTGAAAATCCAATAGAACAATAACCTAGGGAACATTGGCATAATGGAAGGATCAGGCATCAACCCAGAAGGTATATGTTTAATAATGAAGTTTTCTTGGCAAAACTAGTTGAACATGATAAGGATCCTTGTACTTACAGAGAGGCTATAGCGGATGTTGCTTTTAAACTTTAGACAAAAGCTACGAAGGTTGAGATGAAGTCTATTAAGACTAATCATATCTGGGAGCTTGTGGACCTTTCCAAAGGCGTAAAACCCATAGGGTATAAGTGGGTCTATAAGAGGAAGAGAGGTGTAGATGGGAAAATCAAAATTTATAAAGCTAGACTATTACAAAGGGATACATGTAGAAAGAGAGAATCAATTACAAGGAAACCTTTTCACTTGTAGCCATACTTAGGCCCATTTGCATTCTCTTGTCCATTGCAGCCATTCTCAATTATAAGATTTGATAAATAGATGTCAAGACGGCTTTCTTGAATGGCCATCTTGAAGAAAACATTTATATGGTCTAGCTAGACAGGTTCAAAGCTAAAGGTCAAAAGAATAAAGTCTGTAAATTGCTAAAGTCTACTTATAGACTTAAGCATGCTTCCCATTCTTGGAATATAAGATCTGATCAAGTGATCAAAACTTATGGATTTGAAAAAGAATATGGATGAATCATATATTTACAAACATAATAAGGATTAGAAAGTGGTCTTTCTACTAGTTTATATAGATAACATTCTACTTATTGACAATCAGTCAAAGTATGATTAACTAACTAGTTAAGACATAGGTGAGGCTAATTATGTTGTGGGTATCCAAATCTTTCGAGACAGGAAAAACAAAATGATAGCCTTATCCCAAGCTTCATACATAAATAAAATTGCAAAATTCTAAAAAAGGTTGGCAACCATCTAGGTACGGAATTGCTTTTCCTAAGAAAGACTATGCATAGTCTTATGAAGAAAAATAATACATGAAAAATCTACCTTATGCCTAGATAGTGGGTTGTCTCATGTATGCTATGCTTTGCATACGACTTGACATATGCAATATGGTTAGGATAGTGAGATGATTCCAGTCAAATCTAGGATCAAACCATTGGGTTATAGTCAAGCATATTTTCAAGTACCTAGGAAATACTAAAGGTTATATACTATTGTATTCCAGTGATGATCTAACGCCTCTTGGATACATTGATTTAGATTTTCAATCCTACTTGAATTTAAGGAGATCGACTTTAGGGTCTGTGTTTACTTTACTGGAGGTCCCATTGTTTAGAGCAGTGTTAAGCAAGATTCCACTTTTAATTCAATGATGGAGGCCAAGTATTTGGTTGCCAATGAAGCCTAGAGAGAAGCTATGTGCTTTGCAAGTTCCTTGGAGATCTTGAGGTAGTTTCTGGCATAGATAACAGGTCTGTTTAGTAAATGGATTAGAATTAGTGATTTAATTTGTGTTAGTGTGATTTGAATTAGGATTTGAGTTATTGATTTGAATTGTTATCCAAATTGGCGTTTAGATATGCATTTTAGTTTTAATCTGAGTATAGAATAAAATTAGAATTTATGTTTGGAAAGATACTGAAAATAGTTTTTAATTTATTAACAAATCTAATAAAATCTTAATGTTAATGATCCTAAAAATATACAATATGGATCTTAATTTTTTCCTCTCTTTACTAGGAATATAGTGAAAAAAGAATCATCTCAATTAGATATCAAATTAAGAAATTATGATTTTTTTTCCTTTAAATATCAGAGAAAGAATTTTAGTTTTTTACTATAGTAGAGATATCCAAGTATCAAAAGTTTAGGAGAGCCAAAACTCTGAAAACTTGGATTCTTTATACTCAAAGGATTTAGATTTTGGACGAAACAACATGTATTTAAAGGATTCTTGATACTCGAATTCAAATTTAAGTTAATTGAGTACAAAGAGTACTCAAAACAAACAACCCCAACACTACAATGATAGCTAATACTAAGGAACTAAGATTTTACAAGAAGCAATAAGCA
Organism: Artocarpus hirsutus; assembly: GCA_946598075.1. Taxonomy (NCBI): domain Eukaryota; kingdom Viridiplantae; phylum Streptophyta; class Magnoliopsida; order Rosales; family Moraceae; genus Artocarpus; species Artocarpus hirsutus. The sequence continues at coordinate 12,484 of CAMOHE010044764.1, forward strand.
CATATATAGGAAGTATCATGTGATAAAGTACTTTGTAGTGTTAGGCATATTGTAGTATGCAAGATCGCATCCGAGGATAATATAGTTGATCATTTCATGAAGAACTACCAAAGAGGTCCTTCGGGAAGCATGTAGAGGCTATGGAAACGCCTAACATGTCATATTTACTAACTTAGAGCATGTGGGAAATTTTTGGACTAGGTGCCTTAAGGATTAAATAACGTAATAATTTTAAAGGCATTTAATCAATAAAGAGTTTATTGTTCATATATCAAAGATTGCCTTCTTTATGTTCATTTATGTTGAATGTATGATAAGCAAGCTAAAGTCTCAGACTGTTAATCTAAACCATTAAAATCGCGTATATGATAAACATATTATGTAGAAGACATGAATCTTATGGTGATAGTTTAAATATAAAAGGTCAGCAATCGTGGGAGTAAAGTTGGGCACTTTATTAATGTTAAAATTGTTATGTCATCTACATCCCTAAATGGAGATGGTTTGTCTTGCTCATTGGAGTAGGACTCCACGAGTAGAGATATTGGTGCATTGTCTTTGGTGACGAGATATTGGATCAAGATTAAAGATGAATTGATTTGATTAATAATTTTGTTTGAATAAATCAATTCACTTTAGACAACTATGTGTGTTACAACTTAATCTTGAAATGAATATACAAGTCAGCTTGTATTCTTGACTTGTGTCTTTTGTTGTACCAAAAGATGGCATCCTTAATTATATGAAGGTATGCATGATAGTATGTTAGATACATAACTCTTGATTGAAGTAGACTAGTTATTTAGAGATACGGAATCCACTGCTCTTATGTAAAAATGATATTCTCTTCTAGGCATTATCTTGTTATTTGAAACTAGAGCGCTCAACTATTTTGATACATATATATAACCGAATTGTATACCATTCACATTGCTATGAATAGTAAGTATTTCAATAGTGAGATAGTAGAACATTAGATAAATATAATCAAGAAGGTAAACTAGAATTTTATCCGTAAGTTGAGTATGAATATCCTCTAAAGATGTTATATATTATGATATGTCATTGACAATTAACTTATTGGAGTTTTGTAATTTATATATAGTTTAAAAGTGCAGTTCTAAGCTTTTAGTAGAATAGCTTTGGAGTTGAGATTTATAAAAAATACATGTCTAGGATGTTATTTTATAATTATAAGAGCTTGATCTATATATGTCCATCGGGTCCCCTTAGCTAGCTCACAATATTTCCAATAATGATAAAGCGTGTTTTTTATACAAATTGGTAAATTTGGTTGATTGGATTTAATAATTCATGATTAGTTTATTGGTTGAGTTAATTTTGTGAATTAATTCAAAATAAACTTGTTAAATTATTTGATTATATTTTATTTGTATGGGGTTATTTGGACACGATTGTTTTGATCAGATTACTTATGTATTTGGCTATTAGGATTAAAAATTAGGCTTTATAATAGATACAAAGGTTAAATAAAGTACGAGCTATCCAATCAATTCTAATCAGGTTAATCAGATAACTCTCAGGAGCTAGAAAATGCGTCTCATGAGTCAACAATGACAAGGCATTCGACAGCCCCTATTGTATGGTGGTCAACTGCTCCTTACCAACATGGTAATTAGTGTGTCATGTGGTTTTGTGACTAAAGTTGATCTAAAATTGAATTTTAAAGCCATATATGATAAGAATAAGTGCCCAATCTAACCGCTATATAAAGGAAATATTTTTCAATTGTTTATTAGATCACTTGAGAGATCTAAAGAATACTATTTTGCTAGGAAGACTCTAAAACTCCCATAAGGCTATTATTCAATATCTTGAACCTTGGTTCTTGGTTTTCTCAAATAGTTGGAAGGAGACATTGCTTGGGGAAAAACTAAATGATGTGCAACTACGCTCATTTTGATTGTGGAAAAGAGAATAGCAAGGAAGCCCAGTTGGTTGAGCCTCTTTCAGTCGAATTCTCCTATGACGCCCCAGGGAGGGGGTCAGGGAGTTTTAGGTAAATAAGATGGAAATTAAAGTAAATAAGAAGAAAAATGAATAAAGTTGTAGAAAATAAATAAATTAAGTAGATTTCTCATTTGAAATAAACATCATCGAAAATAAATAGTATCATCGGTAGTCACCATCACGTGAATGCCACGAAGGTGGGGCTAAGATCTTATTCTCATTCACCATCATGTGGAAACTAGCCATGAAGGTGGGTAGGTAAATAAAATACAAATAACATCAATAATAATAATAATACAAAAATACTGAAAATCATCGTCTTTGAAATAAATGACGTGGTAGGACTCACAAAGACGAAGTGACATCAACAGCGATATCGAGACAAGTTGTATAGTACATGCATCATACCACAGTTATATAGAAAATAGCGTTTCTACCCAAAGAGCTAGGTTTCAATTCTGGGACCATCCTTCCTTTAAACCTAGAAGGGGGATTTTTAAAATAAGAAAACATGAGCGGAAGGCTCAGTAGGATAATTAGTTAAAACAAGTTATTTAAAATATCATTCACAAATCATATTTACTAAAACAAGTCTTTAAAATTATTTATAAAGATTGACAAATACTTACTTGAACAAATTTTGATAAAACATCACTGTGTGGGTTTTGAAAATTTGAAAAAAATATCAAAATACAATTCTTCAAAATGAATGACAGAAATCATTATTAAAAGGAAACATTTAAGAAATAGACTTGGCCATAACAATTTAAAAAGGGCTACCGAAGGAAGGGATGAAAATATCCTACCTTAATTTTAAATTCCAATAATGTAAGCTCCAAGCTAAATTTAACGTATGCTCCACATATGTTCAAAACCTTGAAAACTGCATTTAAAATCAGAAATTATTTTCAACAAATATCATTATGTCAGTTTAATTATCAGTGTGCCTTTTGACTCAAAATAATCATAATACAAAATTATAATCCTTTCTAAAACATTTCAGAATCATTAAACATTAAAAACTAGAAGAAAAATACAATTTTCTAAGTCCACAGTCAGCCTGCCAAACATCCTAGTCCGGCCTACCAAACTGCACAGTTCGGGCTACCAAAAAATCAAGTCCAGTCGACTGATCTTTTCCAGGTTCGGCCTACCGGTTGTATGAATCCGGCCCACCGAACTCATGAATTTAGCCTATCGAAGATCAAGTTCGGCCTGTCGAATTGGCAAAATCTGAGGACCTGAGACTTCAAGTCTCAACCTCCCTAAGCTCAAAATTTCAAATTAAAACCTGTTTTCTCAATCTCAGAGCATAAAAATCATATAAAAAGCATAGGAAATCATAATAGAATAAGTTTAACAATTTTCTCCAAATTTAAACTCAATTTCACAATATATATAAAAATCTAAGAAAAATGTAAAAACTTGATTAAACCAATTTTGTTCAAATAAAGCTTAGATTCATAATAAAACAAGTCCTATAAGCTTAGATTAAACATTATCTAAGCTCAATGAAGTTCAGATTCAACAATCAAAGAAATTTTGAAAAATTGAAAATAAAACTTTGAAATTTTAAGAAAAAATAAAAACTAACCTCTAATGGTGTTTTTGGATAAAAACTTGATAATTTGAACTTCAATCCTTGCTCAAATCCGTGAGAGTGAAGCTTGAAATCAAAATTTTTGAGAGAAAGAAAGAGAGAGAGAGAGGGCTATACGCGAGAGGAAGAGAGAGAGAGAGAGAGCGTGAAACATCAAAAGAAAAAGGAAAGAAAAGAAAAGAAAAAAAAATGAGGAAGAGAGAAAAGTGAGAAATAAAAGGGGTCAAGAGCATTTATTAAATTATGGGAAAAATTCAAGATAAAAATATCATTTGTTATTTTAAAACTAAAAATCAAATTTTTAAATTTAACAAAAGTAATAAAATTTTCAAATGACTAAAATTAACAACAAAAATTACACAGGCACACTTAATAATTAAACTCAACATAGTTAACCCTACTTTCAAATTTAGGGGCGTTACAATCTACCCTCCTTAAAATAAATTTCATCCTCGAAATTTTTAATACATGAAGTTTAAAATCATAAACAACACTGTGTACTCAAACGTAACTATAACGAGAATTGTCTTGACATAAAACTTGAAAAATCAAAACAAAATAGTGAAAATCTCACAGGTTCAATTCCTGAAAGATCTGAAGCCTATACTCTGATACCATTCTGTGATGCCCTGGGGAGGGGGTCAGGGAGTTTTAGGTAAATAAGATGAAAATTAAAGTAAATAAGAAGAAAAATAAATAAAGATATGTAGAAAATAAATAAATTAAGTAGATTTCTCAATTGAAATAAACATCATCGAAAATAAATAGTATCGTTGGTGGTCACCATCATGTGAATGCTGCGAGATCTTATTCTCATTCACCATCACGTGGAAGCTAGCCATGAAGGTGTGTAGGTAAATAAAATACAAATGACATCAATAATAATAATAATACAAAAATACTCAAAATCATCGTCTTTGAAATAAATGACGTGGTGAGACTCACAAAGACGAAAGTGACATCAACAGTGACATCGGGACAAGTCATACAGTACACGCATCATATCACAGTTACATAGAAAATACCATTTCTACCCAAAGAGCTAGGTTTCAATTCTGGGACCATCCTTCCTCTTTAAACCTAGAAGGGGGATTTTTAAAATAAGAAAACATGAGCGGAAGGTTTAGTAGGATAATTAGTTAAAACAAGTTATTTAAAATATCATTCACAAATCATATTTACTAAAACAAGTCTTTAAAATTATTTATAAAGATTGATAGATACTTTCTTGAACAAATTTTGATAAAACATCACCGTACAGGTTTTGGAAATCTAAAAAAAAATATCAAAATACAATTCTTCAAAATGAATGACAAAAATCATTATTAAAAGAAAACATTTAAGAAATAGACTTGGCCAAAACAATTTAAAAAGGGCTACCAAAGGAAGGGATGAAAATATCCTACCTTAATTAAAAATTCAAATAATGTAAGCTCCAAGTTAAATCCAACGTATGCTCCATATACATACAAAACCTTGAAAATTGCATTTAAAATTAGAAATTACTTTCAACAAATATCATTATGTCAGTTTAATTATCAGTGTTCCTTTTGACTCAAAATAATCATAATACAAACTTATAATCCTTTTTGAAACATTTTGATCATTAAACATTAAAAACTGGAAGAAAAATACAATTTTCTAAGTCCACAGTTGGCCTGCCGAACATCCTGGTCTGGCCTACTGAACTGCATAGTTCAGCCTACTCGAAAATCAAGTCTGGTCGGCTGATCTTTTCCAGGTTCGACCTGCTGGTTGTATGAATCCGACCTACCGAACTCATGAATCTAGCCTGCAGGCTGAACTAGCAAAATCTGGGGACCCGAGACTTCGAGTCTCGACCTCCCCAAGCTCAAAATTTCAAATTAAAACCTGTTTTCTCAATCCCAGAGCATAAAAATCATATAGAAAGCATAGGAAATCATAATAGAACAAGTTTGAACAATTTTTCCCAAATTTAAACTCAATTTCACAATAGATTTAAAAATCCAAGAAAAATGTAAAAACTTGATTAAACCAATTTTTGTTCAAATAAAGCTTACATTTATAGTAAAACAAGTCCTATAAGCTTAGATTAAACATTATCTAAGCTCAATGAAGTTCAGATTCAACAATCAAAGAAAATTTGAAAAATTAAAAATAAAACTTTGAAATTTTAAGAAAAAAGAAAAACTAACCTCTAATGGCATTTTTGGATAAAAAACTTGATAATTTGAACATCAATCCTTGCTCAAATCTATGAGAATGAAGCTTGAAATAAAAATTTTTGAGAGAAAGAAAGAGAGAGAGAGGGCTATGCACGAGAGGAAGAAAGAGAGAGAGAGAGCATGAAATATTAAAAGAAAAAGGAAAGAAAAGAAAAGAAAAAAAAAATGAGGAAGAGAGAAAAAGTGAGAAATAAAAGGGGTCAAGAGCATTTTTGAAATTATGAGAAAAATATAGGATAAAATATCATTTGTTATTTTAAAACTAAAAATCAAATTTTTAAATTTAACAACTGCAATAAAATTTTCAAATGACTAAAATTAACAACAAAAATTACACAGGCACACTTAATAATTAAACTTAACATAATTAACCCTACTTTAAAATTCAAGGGTGTTACATCTCCTATAGAAGTTCTGACAATTGATAGCATAGACATATTATTCATAGATATGGAATCCATAGCTCTATTGATGGAGTCAATGATATTCTCTTATATGCACCATCTTACAATTGAAAAACTAGAGCACTCAACCATTTAGATGCATAGGTGTAACTGAATGGTATAGTTCCCCTAGATGGTAAGTTTCCCAATGGTGAGATAACAGAACGTAAAATAAAAATAATCGAGAATATAAGATGGAATTTATCCTTAAGTGGATTATGAATATCCTACGGGGATATGACACATTATAATATATCATGGACATTTAGCTAATTTAGAGCTTTATAATTTTATATAGTTTGAGAGTGCAACTCCAAGCTTTTAGTGGAGTAGCGTTAGAGTTAATAACTATAAAATATATATTTGGAATATTATGTTTTATAATTATTAGAGCTTAAATTATGTAGGTCCATCGAGTCCCCATTGCTATCTCCTAATAAATCATATAACGATATAGCATGCTATTTCAATAAATTTGTGACTTATGTTAAATTATTAGATTGTCTAAAATTCAATAGGATCGGATAATTCATGTCTATTTATCAATTGAATTAATTTTTTAAATTAATTCAAGATAAACTTATTGAATTATTGGGAATATTTATTTTCCTTGAGATTATCCATATATGACTATTTTAATCAGATAATTTTTCTATTGTTTTATTTGAATCAAAATTGAGGCTGTATTAAAGAATTTTGGGTGAAAAATAATAGATCCTCAAGGATCATATTATCGTAAGTTTAGTAGGCTGATTAGTCAGTTCGGCTTGCCGATAAAGAAAGTTCGGTAGGCTGATTTGTTAGATGACTTGTCGATCTAACGATCATTTGATCACTCATTTTTTATGCGACTTCATCAAAAGTTGATCCAGATTAGAATTTTTTAGGCCTTATATGATAATGACAAACATTGGGTCTGACCTCTATAAATAGGGAGTGAGTTTTCTGAGTTTTTTAGATCAGTTTGGCAATTAAAAGTGAGTACTCTGGTGTTAGATACTTTAAAACTCTATGAGAGCTTTTGTTCACAATCACGAACCTTTGCTTTGGGTCTTCTTAGCTGATTGGAAGGAGAGTCACCAAGGAAGAGTTGAACGACGTGATCCTACATGCACTCTGATCATGGATAGAGAATAGCAAAGAAGACTAGATAGTTGAGGCTCTTCTAGAACGTTCTTCTCTTCATTGATTGTTGGAGCTCTTCAGCTTACAAAGTTTAGTAAGATCTAATTAATTTATGTATATAGCATGACAAACTTGTGTTTTGGAAAATATTCTAATTTAAAATTTATAAAATTCTGCTATGTACTTGTCTTTCAAAGAAAACCATCATTATATATGCATACCAAAAGCACAACATGGAGAACTCCATCTTTTAGGAACCCGTATAATGTTTTAGACAACGGTTTTTAATAAATCATCTATAATGTTTTACTTTGAATGATGGTTTCTAGGAGGCCATCCTTTTAATTTTCTAAGAAAAAATTGATATCGTGCCTAGTCTTCTCTCTCTCTTCCTTGACCTCTCCCTTAATTTCCCTTTTCCTCTTTGCCACTGCCCAATCACCATCAACATAGCCATTGCCTAACTCTCTATGCTCACCTGCCCTTTAGGCTACCATTATCGTCGCCAAATTGTCCTCAAAGTTTGTCGCCTACTCTTACCCTCACCCTTGCCTCACCTCTATTATTCTCATCTTTTCTCTCACCTCTACCTTTCACGTGTGCACTCACCTTACCTCTGTCACCTCACCATCCTCCATTGCACCTTGTCATCATTTCTCTACCTTTCCTCGTCATCATCCCTTGGGTTTGGTAAGTGTCATTTATATAAATTTTTTTGTTTACTTGATTAATTAGGATTTATTTAGTTTTTGTGAATGAATTGTTCAAAGTTAGTTATAAATTATTCATATAATTTGTTGAAAACTGATTGATTTGGCTATGTTAGTTTCAGTTTCTTTTGTTATCTAGCTAATTATGTTTAAGTTAGGTTTTATAAATAGATTCTTTGAAAGAATATTGTTGGTCTCTATTTTATTTAGTTTTTGTAAAATTATTAGATTATTGTTAGAAATTGTTAAAAGTTACTTAAAATTTATTGTTGGATAATTTGTTATGAGATTGAATAACATTTGATTTGATTTTGTAGCAATGGATAAGAAATGGATGCATGATTTTAGAATGAATGATGAATATGAGAAAGAAGTTAAGAATTTGTGTCTTTTGGGAAGGCTAATATCAAAGGGAGTATGATATGTTGTCCTTGTGCAGATTGTGGAAACATTAGAAAACAATCATATGATAATGTTAAGTTTAATTTATGTTGATATGGAATTGATTGGACTTATAAAATATGAATATGGCATTGTAAGGAAGTTCCTACTTCAACATAGACAGTGAGGTGAAATGCCCATGTTAGGCATATTGATGAGAATGATGACGGCAATAACATGGTTGACATGATGAATGGTATGGAAGAAGATTATGCACCAATTGGAGTAATTTAAGCCAATGATGGAATATACGGAGACACCATTATATCTAGGATATTTGAAGTATACTAAACTATCCGATTTGGTTAGATTATGAAATTTGAAGGTATCATATGAGTGTTCCAAATTTTCAAGTAATAATAAAGTGTCAGCAACTATGTATGAGGCAAATAAGTTAATACTCTAGGATGAAGCGCAAGAAGATATATGCTTGCACAAATGATAGTGTGCTATACTGGAAAGAATGTGAAGACTTGGATGAAAGCCTGATATGTAATGTTGATTCTAGACAGAAAAAGGCTAAGAAACGATTAAAAAGAAGAAAAGATGTATCAATAAAGGTGTTTTGGTACATCACAATTGAACCACACTTGAAGCGATTGTTTCGCAATGCAAATCATGCAAAGGATTTATCTTCACATTTTGGTAAGAGGATCATTGATGGCATGTTGAGACATCCTAAAGATTCACCATTGTGGAAGACATTTGATGTGGAGAATCAAAATTTTGAGCAGAACCTTACAATCTTCATTTTTCTTTATTCGCATATGGAATAAATCCTCATAGTAATTTTAGTTGCAAGCATAGCACTTGGCCTATCATTCTTGAAAACTACAATTTTTCACTACACTTGTGCAAGAAGTGAAAGTTCATGATTTTAACTTTTGTTGATCTTTAAACCTAATCAGCCAGGAAATGACATTAACGTGTACCTAGCACCATCGATATATGCGTTGAGGAAATTATGAAAAAGTGGTATATAATTCCAAGATGCTTTTCATAAGGAGACCTTTACACTTTGAATAATATTAACGTGGACTATTAATGACTTTCTAGCATATAAAAAAATCTATCTAGTTATGTGGCGAAGAGTATAATATGTTGTCCTATTTGTAGATGGAGGCATCTTCATTCCAGTTGATGCATAGTAAGAAGACAGTTTATGATGGCCATAGAAGGTTTTTGCCTATGAATCATCCATTCTGTAGATAGAAAAAAGCATTTAATGGCAACACTAAAGAAAGACAAGCTCCAAGACATTTGATAGATTAATAAGTGTTGGAGATAGTGAGGAATATCAAAGTAGTTTTTAGGAATACACAAAATAAGAATAATGCTCCTATGGGATAAAAACATTAGTAAAACAAGTCAATTTTCTTCCCACTTCTACATTGGAGTACTTTTTTTGTTAGCCATTGCTTGGATTTCACACAAATTGAGAAAAATGTTTGTGAATTGCTAGTATAGCTTAATGTTCATGGGAAAATTAATGATAGTCTCAATGCATAGTTGGATCTTGTAAAATATAAGAGGTGACTTGGCTTCCAAGAAAAGAGACGCTCTTACTTACTTGCCTCCAACAAAGTACACCTTATTGAGACAAGAGAAGAACATTTTTGTGAATGGCTTGCTTTTGTCAAAGTTCCGAAAGGGTATTAACTATAAAAACTTGGTGTCAATGAAGGACATCAAGCTTATTGGCATAAAGACACATGATTGTCACACTTTGATGCGGCAATAGTTGCCACATTAAAGGTAAGATATCTACTTACAAATTTTTGTATATTTTCTACTCCGTATATTTCAACGATTGTACAAATAATACAAGTAGAGTTGGTAAACACCTTATGCATGCTTTAGAAGTATTTTCCATTATCATTTTTTGATGTCATGATTCATTTAATATTGCTCTCAGTACATAAAGTTATGCTTTATAGACTAGTGTACTTTAGATGGATGTACCCTTTTGAAAGATACATGGAGATTTTAAGGGTTATATCAAGATCCAAAATAGAATGGAAAGTTACATCCTAGAGAATTACGTAGGCGAAGAAGCCATGGATTTCTTTTCTTGGAGCCCTTGTCTAATGTCGAAGCAATCGGTTTGCTAAGTAAGGTTAATATTGAGCCCAAAGCAATGTCTTCTGGTACTCTATTATCGGTTTCATGCAAGGAATAGGAGTCGGTGATGGACACATAAAAATGCATATTTTACAAGGCTAAAAATTACTTGTTTTGTATTTTTATTTGTCATAAAATCTTTAATTAAAGAATTTGTGTGTTAAATAGTACTTTTGTATGTTAATATGAAAAGATGTCTAATTATGTATTTTTAGTGTGTTTTTATCTTTAAGCATTTCTTTTAGTAATTTTTAGAAGTATATATGTATGTTAAGTATGTGTTTGTATGAAATAAATTAAAACTGTAAAAATAATGTGTTATGACTTTATTTTTAGTCTTAATATGTTTTATAGTGTGTTTCAAATTTATAAATATGTTTTAATATACTTTTAGTAATTTCTAAAAATATTTTTGAGTCTTAAATGATGAGTTTGTATAAAATTATATCACTTCGTTAGCTACTATAACAATATTTGTGTTTTTATGTGTTTTGTGTTTTAATTTAGCTTTGTTTTCTTTAAGTATTTAAAAATATTTATTTAATTTTAGTAATTTTTGTTCTATAAAATAATTAGTTCCACTACATGCATCTCTAGCCCTTGCTCTGTGAGCTCCCAATCCTATTCATTCAATGCTTTGAGTCTTCTAATCCAATAGGCCATGTTCTTTTATCCCAAGCAGCTATCAGCAGCGGTTTTTCTTTAGTTCTGAGCCGCTAGGTTATGTTTCTTCAGCACTTCCAAAGGCTGAAAAGACGTAGTCTCTATCAACCACTGTCTTGTGAAGCACTTGATTATCCATATTGCATAAATCTCATTTGAATCATCCTTCCCTTATCCGTGACTATAGAATAGTCATTTTCTCCTATAGTTTTCTTGACTTTGTGTGCAATGTTTTGGACATTTCTCCTTTATTTCCTCTTGGTAGCCTGCTTAGTTTTATATCATATTTGTAAAATAATAATTGAGGCCAAATACTATTGCATCAAGGACTTTTGTGCTCTAAATTTTTGTAAACTTCCACAAGGGATTCCCTTTATAAGCAATGCAAGCCTCAATTGTAACTTGTCCAAAATTGGTTGAAATGCTAAGTTTTTAGAACTTAGTTTTATAATTGTATTTTTAAGGCCTCCCTTTTCTAAGCTAGTTTTTGCACCAATTAAATAGTGTTAAATTATGTTTTGTATTGAAAATATTGTAGTTTGTTGTTGCAAAAATGTGTTTTTAAGTTCGTTTTTGCTGGGGGTGAGGGGTAAAACTTTGGACGTTATAATTTGGTTAGTTTTTGGTTTTTTTAGTTTTCTAAGTTTTTATAAGGCTAAAATCTTTTTCTCAAAAAACCAATGTATTTATAGTTAGTTTTGATGATTTTCTTGTAAAATTTGAGAGTTTGATACATCATAGACATACATGGACACAGATAGTGCTTGATAAATCTTGATTAGTTGTTAACAAAGAATAGAATGGTAAATGCTTAGGTCCCATGTTCAAGATAACTTTCTAATTAATTCTAAGTTCTTATTAATTTGTTAGAACTAAGTTTTTGCCAGTAACGGAGCCAAGATGTATCGGTAGGGGGCTTTTTTTTTGTAAGAATAGTTTGGCTAGCCTTGTCCAACGAAGCACAAACCATCTTCAATCACACAAATTGGGCCTAGCCCAATTCAATTCAGTTCAGCCTAGTCGAGCCAGTATAGCCTAAGCAAGCTTAAACCAACACAAGGCCTATTTCATGTCTACATATCCTAACACTGTGCATCAAAGCTCATTTCGCTAAGCTCATTCTCTTTCTAAACTCCTCCCTCTTTCTAGTTTCTCAAATCCTCTCTCTTCTCTCTAGATCTTCTTCTCTCTCGCTCTAAAAGTTCCAAGATTCTACAACTTTCTATCTTGAATATTTGAAATCCTCACCCATATTACCCATAGAGCCTTGATTCTCCTCTAAATTCTAGAAAAGCATCTACAATTTTTTACCATGATTTTCTTTCCTACTTATTTTTCTTTCTTTTATTAATGGACTCAAAATACCAACATTTGTGGAAATACTTCCCATCACTTTCCTAGAAAGTTCTCATAAAAGAAGTATAAGTCTAGGATCACTTCATTATGGATCCTCATGCGTTTGGCATCCCTAGTAATGTGAGGATGCTGATAGAAGGAAAGATTTGACTAAGTGACTACAATCAAGATGTCTGCCTACCAGATATGGGTACTAGTCATAGTGCGATAAAAAAATGATCCTCTAATACCGAGGTCACATGTAACAAATGTGGACAATAGAATTGTAACGCTAAATGTACTTTGCCTAGATTTATCCCAGCAAATAGAAAGGATAAAGTTAATTTTTGTAAGGATGGACTTTCTAAAGAGAACTTGGATTAATTTTTTATCATAGAGGCTGTTTGAGTGTTGATTGTTTTGAAATCATTACAATAGGTGTTAATGATTTGCATTTATTTTCTGTAAATAAAAAGTTTTTTTTCTCTATGTCTTGAGTTTTTGTTTGTTTTATATTGTTATAGTAAGTGTTGAATCATTACAATAGGTGTTAATGATTTGTATTTATTTTCCATAAATAAAAACTTTTTTTTCTCTATGTCTTGAGTGTTATATTGTTTTAATGATTGTTTATTTTATTTTGTTATTTTATTTGAAAAAAAAAATATTTTGTTATATGCATCCCATGTTGTACTATAATATGTTTGAAATTTTCAAATCTTATATAGAGGTTTCAAAATTTGTGTTTTACTTTTTCCAAACTTCTACAATAAATTGTCATTTGTGACATCATTCTAGAATCGATGCTCGTTTGTCAAAAAGTTGTACACTCATGTTAGAGTGTCTTTTGCATTTTGTTTTTGCTTGTCAAAAGTTGTAAAGTGATCTGATTGCAAGTTTACTTTTTCAAAGTTGTTTAGATTTGGTCTTTTTTTAACATACCCATATCTTATTTTCTAACTTTTCATCTATATAATATCAGATCTTATCTTCTTTTCTTACTTGCATATATTTTGGTTAGATTGTAAAGTAACTTGCTATCACTACTTGTCATAACTTCTTAGCCCTTTGGCATTTCCATCTTCTTTAAGATTTTATTCAAGACTCAGTGTTTAGGCAAAGCAAAAATCCAAAAAAAATCAAATAGTTAAAAAAAAAGATTTAGTTTGTCTTAAAAGCCAAACATGTCTTCTGCCCATACACATAAGAAAATCGAAACTATTTGTATCTTCTGTGGTTCCAGTCTTGGTAAAGGTAAAGTCTACATAAAAGCCACAAAACACTTACGATAAATCTTAGCACGCAGAAAAATTAACCTAATTTATGTGGAAGGTAACTTAGAGTTAATAGGGAATGTAGCAATAGCAACACATTGTAGGGATAGCCATGTCATAGAGATCATCCCTCATATCCTAGAGGAGAGAAACCTTTGTGGAAAAACTATAGGTAAGGAAGAAATAGTATTAGACCTTCCTAAACATCTTGAAAACATGATTCATAACTCTGATGTTTTCATTGCATTATCTAGTGGTTTAGGTACCCTTGAAAAGTTATTCATAGTTGCTAGTAGGAGTCAGTTGGGTATTCACTCCATATCCGTAGGTCTTTTGAGTGTAAATGATTTTCATGATGGCCTTTTATAGTTTTTAGATTACCTTGTAGAACAAAACTTTGTTGTAGAGTTAGGGAAACAAATCTTTATTACTACTGTAACAATTGAAAAGCTACTTGACAAAAGGCAAGTCATTTATCTAGAGTCCGGCACTACAATATCTAAGCTTGATTTGAAGAAAGAATGCAAGAAGTGACCATTGGATTTAAACCTCTATATGTAATCGTTTAGTTTTACCATATTCATCTATATTTTTTGTGTCCTAACTAACTGCTCTCCTCCACATCTTGTATTTTTGTTTTGTTACATATTGTTGTTGAAATCTTTTGATTTATTGACTCTAGTATTGGGATGGTTGATATTACGGAGTAAGTAATACACTCAAAACACATCACGTTTACGGTTCGATCATTTGTTTATCGATGCCCCTATATTGTCTATGCATGCATGATTAGGATAGCTGATTATATGGAGCGTTTTACTTTCAAAATGCATCAATATCATATTTGTAATATATTGCATTTTGTTAATGTTTTATTTTGAGTGCTTATATTTTGATTGTTTGTATTTTGAGAGAGAATAATTGTTTATGGGAGAACTTATCAAGCTTGTCTAACTATCTATGTATTATTTTAATATGTGTTTTTAGTATAAATATTTGTGTTGTTATTCTATTATTAATACTACTAATAATAAAAAAAACAAATAGTCTTTTAAAGAAAAAAAAAACAAAATGGCATAGCCTCCCTTCACCCCCTTTCTTTGTCTCAGGTTTTGCTATATTATAGACATAAAATAACATAGTAAATCGTTAGGATAACTTTCATTAGTTGTATACAATAGATGGTATAATATATTCTTAAATTGTTTTAGCAAATGTCTTAGAAAAATTAAAATAAACTTAAGTTAAAAAACCAAAGTGGATCTTTAAACTTCAACACTTTTATAAAATCTATTTTTCTCTAAAATTAAACTGCATTCTCTTTGTTGTTAAATTATGTAGTTCCCCTTAAACTTGGTAATCTTTCCCAAATCTATAAAAATGACAAACTCCATAAAACCTGTAAATAATGTGTAAATAAAAACTTTAGTTCTAATATGGTAAATAACCAACTTTGAATCAAATAAATAATAAACTTAATATAATTGAACTAAAACAATCTTTTCCATTAGGATAGAACCTTGGACTCACCGTGACTTTATTACTTGAACAACCTTATACTTGAGGTTGCACTCACTTTCAAACCCGAATAAGTTTCTCACGTTGTTGGCTGGTATAAGACAAGCATAAGGACAATATATTAAGTATATTATGTATTTGGTAAGTTATATTGTAACCTACTCTTATGGGCGCCACAGGAGACGTTGCTTTTACTATTAAATTTAATAATTATGAATAAGATGTTTGGAAGTTTGAAACAATCAACAACACTTGGAGAAATATCCCAAGGAAAACATGCATATTTTTTTTCTTTAAAAACTACTTACTGACGAAATACCTAAGGCATTCTACGAATCAACCACCTATAGAAAACTTAGTTTACAAAAAGAAACTCACATCCATATAATGCAAGCACTCTTAACTTCTAATCAAACAACTAATTAAGACTAATTATGAAGAAACAAATTACATAGTGTATTCCTTAATAAACAATCTAAGAAACTAGAAATCTAAAACACAAATTACATTCAACAAAACATAAGTTCAAAAGAATAAATTTCAAATAGAACAAAGTCTCAAACAAATAAAAATGCAGAACATAATATATTAAATTTTGTTTGAGTTTAAATTCCTTCCATGACATGACTCTATTTCCAATCCAACACTCTTTGTACACACGTCCCTCCCTGTCCTCCATCCTAGTTAACCAGTATCTTATCCTTATTTGCAACATGATATAAACTAAGTAAGTATAATCTTAGTAAGTTCACATTCCTATCTCACAGCATAAAAGATTTCATAAAAATCATTACATATTATCGTAATCATAATCATAGTTGTGAACAAAGCACATATTTATATAGAACATATATTTTCATTTTTCGTATTAAAACATTATTCATTTTACCTTTAGGGGCCTAAGTATTACACTATTAATATGATAAGTGCACCATCATGAAAGGAGTAGGGTAGCTAGTCCCAAACCAAACATGACCAATCTAAACCTTTGGGACATCATAACCACAAAAGTAGGGTGTATAACGCTCAATTAAGTGATATATATATATAGATATATCTTTAACATACCTTGTCATTGAAACATTTGTTGAACCCTTTTGTTGCAACAAGAGTTTTCATGAGAAGATAATATATAAAAGCAAACTTAAAATTTATCAAAAAACATATTCTCAAAACTTTTTCGTAAACTTTTATTATATTACAGGTGAGAATGTACTTACTTAACTTACTTTCTTACTAAACCTTAAATTGAGTGACGTTGCTACGGTTCTCGTTGTGCTTGCTTTTTGGGGTATTAATGTTAATCACTCATATAATATATGAAATTAATATTCATTTTCATGATATCATTTAATACTATATTACATCATTAAACATCATCCTTAATGAAACAAAGCATCTTGAGTCACAAAAATGGACTTAGAGTCAAGAAACATAAAGACAAAAAACTTGACCTTTAATCACTTAGAGAAATTAATCTCTACTTATAAGCAAGAATAAAGTATAAGAATTATTCTATAACATAGCTAACATATATAAGCATCAATTAAATTTTCTTCTCTTGACAATATTTATCCAGAATATCTTTTTCCAATTTTCAAAACATTTAAGTAAATCTGCCAATCATAAAATTGCCTAACCTTCAAGGATTCATAACCCTATATCTCAAGTCACATTCAATTAGACCATGAAATTTATAGGAACAAAGTTAACACATATATATAATGCATAGATTTTTCTTTAGCTATAAAAATTTTACTGACAATTAGAAAAAATCATACAATCAATACTACAAAATCTATCAGCAAAGCCTAGATAGTAAGTAGTCCTAATTAAAAGTATATATTAAATAAGTTATGCAATAAAATAATTTATAAAAATTAATACACTTAATAGATGCATAAAATTATAACACATTCAAAATTCAACTTCAAATAAATTTTGAGTAATTCAAAACACACGTTCGAATTCAAAGTTAATATTAAAATGAAACATGTTGAACAACAAACATGTTTCATTCAAACATTTTTATAAAATCAAATATACATGATATGCTTCTGAAATTTTTCATGTGACATGGTTAGCATATAGATATAAGCTAGAAAAATAACAAATCATGCAAAACATATTTAAAAATATGATTTATCATCTCATGAATTACATAGAGCATATTAAGTAGACATTTATAACCACCGAGTATTTGTCAAGGCAGACATTTATAACCACCGAGTATTGTCAATCAATGAATTTTATCTTAAAACATAATAAGGATATGAAGCTAAAAATTTACAAACATTACAATAACTCATAATTTTTTATAGAACCAATAGATGCTTTTTGGCCCATAAAATGGACTCTGTAAAATACAAATACAAATCTGCAAGCAAATAAATTTTTATAAATTGTGTTTGATTGAAAGCTTATAACCCTAAAAATATTTTGAACAAAAATATGAAAAATTTCCCATAGATTCTTAACATATATAAACACATCATATCCAAAAGTTGTAGCAAAATAAAATCATTTTGTTTCAAAACATTGCCAACCACCTTATTGACAAACAAAAAACCTTAATATTCTCTTATCACATTCCAACAACAAAACCTCATTTTTAGATAATTTCATGATATCATATGAACATAAACGCTTTCAACCATGAAATAACATTGTTATAATGGAAGTAATAAACAAAATGATTTATTTTCCATATAAACATATATGTGTACACATTCACAACATAAAAGAATAATTTTCTACCAAAGTTTGTTATAAAACAATCTATATCTATAATATTGCTTACAGACGTCACAGATGTCATTACATTCATCCTTGTTATCATTAATTAAGATAAATTATTTAAATTTAAAAACATAATCTGGTGAACATATACCTAGGATACATACATATATTTTTTTTCACAACATTTATAAATACACAATCATATATTAAAACAACTCATATATTTATATAAATTTTTAGATAATTTACCAATTCCAAAACAATGAGACCATAATTTAAATAAAATTAAAAGCAAACTTCAAATCTATTCAAACATCAGTAGGTCAAATTGCAGACACCAGCAAGCCGAACATGACCTGGAGTCAGAACCTCAACCACCGGCAGGCTGTTCAAAGCTCTACAAAATAGGGGTTTTAAATCGCTTAGATCGGCATGTTGATGCAGGGTAATCTGTAGGCCAATCTTCTACAAAATCAATACGATGTAAAACAAAAAGTCTTTTTACTTAATAGTGCAAAAATTTAACATACAAAGAAATAAAAACATAGTTCATAAAGTTTTAAAAAGAAAATTTCTATCTTGGCATCCTTCCATTTCAATCCATCATTCCTCACTCACATGCTTGTCCTTGTCCACCACCTATTCCATAGTCCTCTTACCTTTATCTACAACATGATCATAAACTAAATAAGGAAAAGCTTAGTAAGTACACTTTCCTATCTTACAACTTAAAACATTTTATGAACACCTTTACAAAACATCATAATCATAATCATCATTAACATAACAATGCACTTGGCATAGTTTTATATAGAACATATCTTTCATTATTATTATCCACATTAAAACTTCATTCATTTTATCTTTGGGGGCCCAAGTGTTGCACCATTATCATCATCATAGGCGTGTCGTCATGAAAGAAGAGGGGTAGCTAATCCCAAATCAAACATGACAAGTCTAACTTGGGACATCATAAACATAGACATACACATAAACATAGGGTGTGCAACATTTGATTAAGTGATACATATATAGATATACTTTTATCATACCCCATCATTGAAACATTCGTTAAGCCTTCTTGTTGCAACGAGAGTTTTTATTCATGAGAAAACAATATGTAAAAACAAACCTTAAAATTATCATAAAACATATTCTCAAAACTTTTTCATAAACCTTTATCATGTTGCAGGTGAGAATGTACTTACTTGACTTGCTAACTTAAACCTTATCTTAGATGATGACACCGCGGTCTTGATGTGCTCACTTATTGGTGTGTTCATGTCATATATCCATATACAAATAAAAATAAATTTCATTCTCATGAAATCATCCAAAACCATACGATATAATTCATACTTCTGTCTCAAGAAATAAAAGAGCATAAATACACTTTATTAACTTATAATATTCATGCAAAAACTATATTACTAATTCCTACCTGACCCTTATGTATTCATAATTTAATAACTCATAATTCATATACAATTAAGGTATGAGAATTTGCAGGGACATAAATAACATATATATGAATTACCCTAATTTTTATTGGCCATACAGATTCCATTAGATAAATAAAATAAGTCATACAATTCATAACAAAAAATCTGCCAGCAATAACAAAACAATGAGCAACCCTTACTAACATTCATATAATAAATTATCTATATTCTAAAATAATTTCATAAAAATCCGACATATAATAGACACCTAAAACTATAACATATCAAAAATTTAACTTCAAATAAATTCAAAACAATTCAAAACATGCATTAGAATTCAAAAACAAAATGAACCTTAAACATATATGGCAGTGAGCAACATAGGTTCATCATACTCAAATAATTAAAATAAAATTACTTTGACCCTAAAAATTTTTATGTCAGCCTATTAACATGTAAATACAGTGCCACAAAAAGTCCTATTGTCAAATAAATTCGTTTGTTTATACAAATAGGTCACAAAAGCAAGAAGTCCAAAATTCACTAGTTTAACAACCATAAAGACCTATCTTAAAGAAAATTCAAAAACTCAGCAAATATTTGTTAAATCACCACGAAATTTTTTAGATCATCACTTAACATATGTATGAATATTTTTGCAAAATTTCATTTAAATCACAATTCATTTGTCCTATGAACAAAGACTATACTTTTGTACAACATACCGATCAGCAACCATTAAACTATGAGTAGCAATGAATAAAAATTTCATAACTCAGCATAGAAAACTCCAATTGTCGAGAAATTTTGAGGAATATCAAAAACACATACATAAATATCATATTAAAATTTTAGAGCAAATAAAAATTCATAGACGAAGTTATAGGGGTCAGATTAATAGGAAAAATATAATTACTACAGTAACCTAGAATGAATTCTTACCTTGAAATGATTCCTATCCAGTTCTCTTGAATTTATCTAAGCAAAAACCCAATATTTCATTCAAATATTTGCAGGAAAATGAGGGAGAGAATGGGAAGAAAAATCATGAAGAAAAGAAGAAGGAGAAAGAGAGAGCGTGGGAGGAAGAGAGAGAGAGTCTAAGAGAAATCTTCATGGGAGAGAAAAATATTCGCATGTAAATGTGAGAATGTTGTGAAATAAAATAAGGGAGCATATACGTGTATGATGGGAGAGATATGGAAAATAAAAGAAATCCAAGATTTTCTCTAACTACCAAATCTCATCTTTTTAATTTAGGAAACCTTATCACAAATCAAATCAAATCATATTTAAAAGTCAAACCTTCTCTAACATGGATAAGGAAAGAAATAAAATATATCAATTATTTAGAATTTTCACAATAAATTAAATTATTCATCAATGCCAAAATTTCAAAATTATTTGTTGATTTTTGGTTAGCAGCGTTCGGCATGCCAATGGCTTAATTCGACCTGCCGAATTTATAAGTTCAGCCT
This sequence comes from Artocarpus hirsutus, assembly GCA_946598075.1. NCBI lineage: Eukaryota > Viridiplantae > Streptophyta > Magnoliopsida > Rosales > Moraceae > Artocarpus > Artocarpus hirsutus. The sequence goes on from CAMOHE010044764.1 coordinate 33,551, forward strand.
CCCGATTAAATTCATTGGCATGCCATTCTAGAAAATAAATATTAGCTTGCCAAAGTACCACATACCACATTACCAATAATCAAAACATTAAGTATTTATCGTACATACATCACAAATGACATGAATACCTCAAGCACATCAATTTCACGTGACTGTCACCCATCATAATTCTCAAATAAATTGTTAGTAACATTATATCATAAAGAAAATACTTAATGTTGTTAAATAACTATCATTACTTGTTATATGGAAAATAAAGGTGTTACAATATCAACCTTAAAAATTCAAAACCATGAAAACTTTAAATCATACCTTAAATTCTTATGTTTTCTTCAACAAATGCAAAGAATTGCACACAAAATCTCCAAAAAGAATTCCTTCTAGTTTGGCTTGAAAGAAAACAAGAGTAATGAATTCTTTGAGAGAGAAAATCTTGAAGAAAACAAAATTTCACACTAATGGCATGTGAGGTTTAGGGAAGAAAAGAGAGCATAAGAGCATGGAGAAATATGAGAAAAGATAGAGGCAAGAAAAAGGGATATAAATAATAAGTGTGCTTAAAACCACATATTTATAGGCATAAGTAACCCTAGTCATAGTCTAATTAGGTTTCTCCTTTTTTAGATGAGTGTAGTCCTAATCTAATCAGGTTTCTTTTTTTTATGAGTGTCATCCGAATCTAATTAGGTTTTTTCTTTCTTTAAATGAGTGTAATTCTAATCTATTTAGGTTTCCTTTTTTTCTTTCTTTTTTTTTTTTGTCCTTTTCTTTCCCCACGGCATGTGCCACTTTTCCTTTTTGTTTAACGCATTTTCTTACACAGAATATAATATAGTATAAATATATTATACATAATATAATATAACATAAAGGTATAAACATATAATATAAAAAATATTATATATAATATAATACAATACAATATAATATAATATAAACGTTAGATAATTATAATACAATATAAATAATGTAATATAATATAATTATAATACATAATTATTTTTACACAAAAATAATAATGTTTTCTCCTATGACCCAAAAAAAATTAATTTACACATTATTTTTTTGGATACTTTATATTATCGAGTTTCTTAAGGCCATAATAAAAATATTATACAAGTAATTATCATGACATCATAAATATTATAAAAATAAAAAAATATGCCTTATAAAGTATAAATTTAGGGCAAGTTGAAACTCTTAAAAAACATACTTTACGCTCATCATCATTTTTTATATGAGCATCCTAAGTGCATCAATCTCTCATTGCCGTCATCTATGACATTACTAAACAAAAAGTTAATTTACTTAACATAAATAATAATAGCACTTAGAATATCAAATTCTAATGTTAAATTAACATAAGTGTCCATAAAAGAAAACGATGGGCTTTACAACTCTCCCTACCTTATAAGATTTTTGTCCTTGAAACTTAAAATAACTATAGATAGTAGGCTTCACATATCCTTCTCCTCTTTATGGTTATGCCATATGACTTTAACTAATGTGAATTCCTTATTTCTCAAGGTCTTGGTCTTAATCTCATATCTGTTTTCCACGTAGCTTCTTTAATCTTTTGATTTCCTAATAACTCTTTGACTAGAGAAATGTCTTTGTTCTCTAATATCTTCTTTTTCAACCAAAGACATTGGCAGCTTATCCATGTGAATTATATTCCATCTAACTTCTTATTCTTTCTTTTTGGGCAAAAGAACATCGATCCGGTACGTACTTCCTTAGCGTATGAACATGAAAAACATTGTGTAAAAATTTAGGGTTTTATATCCTTCCACTACAAGAAATTATTGATTACATGACCTTTATTTCACGACCGTTTCCTAAAAACCATCGTGGTAAGGTCAAAATTGCACGGCAAGTTACGCCCATGAAAACAACGACTGTCGTAGTATAGGGTGAAGATACCACGATGGTTTTCTCAAAAAACTATCGTGGAATACGAGAGATACCACGACGGTTTCTCGGGAAAACCATCATGGTATCTCAAAGATACCACGATAGTTTTTAGAGAAAACCGTCATGGTATATGAAGAAAGAAATCGTCGTGGTATCTAAAATATACCACGACAGTTTTCTTGAGAAACCGTCGTGGTATCTGTTAGTGATGTGGCCTAGGCCAATTATGTAATGACTACATATTGACTTCATTACTTTTGCATTTTATTAATAAAGAGGCATTTTCATTATTATTTTTTTTCTAATTCTATGAATAGTTAATTCTACCTAAGGTCATCAAGTATGTGACTTGATAGGAAAAATCTTAGGTGAAAATTGAATTATATTCTAAATTATCCTTAGTTGGTCATTATTATTGGGATAATAATGAATGAAGACTAGTATGAAGTTTGACTGATGATTATGTTTTATTAATCATGTGTATGAGATACTAAGTCAACTCATAAATACATATTTAAGAAATGATGTATTGGATTGACCAGCTATGAGAATACTGCATAGATAATTGTCATAAGTGACTCTCATCACAATAGTATTATCCTAGTCCTCTGACCTGAAATCACCATGTTTTCCTACATGACAAGTTCTATATTTTGACACAGTCTAATATTATCTTTAACAGGAAGATGGAATAGATTGTTGTTGGATATAGAGTGAATCATGTGAGGAATATGAGTGATTAAGAAGGAATTTGTTCCGCATTTATTATGAGAAAGATATCTGTGGGCCCCTCGATAAGTTAGACTGAAGAAAAATGTATGGCCATACTAGAATGAATTGATAAGGGTTATCAATATCAGTCTACTTAAGATTGAGAAATAATATGATTGAATAGTATAAGGATGACATAAACCATGCCTTATGTTCAATCAAATTATCTAAAGACAAAAGGACTTTAATACTTATTGTGGATTAGGTTATGTCGGATTATTGACATTCGCATAACTTGGGTAATCATAATGTCTTGCTAGAGGCCACTTATGATTTGTGGGCCAAAAATAGAATTTCAAGCCCACTACCAACGTTACATGAACCTCAGGGTCGCACACTTAGAACAAACCAATAATGAATTTTGGGGTAACTGTGTCTAGGTTCGATGAACCTGATAATGTCCAGATTTGATGTACTAGATTTGTCTAGGTTCATTGAATCTGACATTATCTAGATTATCTGAATCATATTCGAATTACTGATATTATCTAGATTGTCTAAATCATATTCAAATTACAGACATTATCTAGATTATCTGAGTCATATTCGAATTACAGTTTACCTTATTTACAATCTGACTCTATCTTGAAGTCAACAGATATATATATATCTGCTTTAAGGTTTTTAGCCAACTTAAAAAGAAAAAGGAAGGTGTTCTATCATTCTAAAAGGGCAAAAAACATTAAAACCCTAAAATTAGATAGAGTCTTTTAACACAAAAGAGAGGGTGCTAGCACATCAATTCGTTTTTGAGAGAGTCTATTTGTGTGGATACCTGTAGAGGGTGTTGCTCTAAGTAACAACGTCTGAATCCAATCCCAAATACTAAAAACTTGAGTTAGGGTGTCACCAGAGTGAACTCGCTCTCTCCCTTCGAGAATCTTGCCTTTTTATCATCCTGGTAAGATTCTATGACTTTCTTATCAATCTAATCGAATTGCATGGATCGAGCGAGGGTTTTGTGAGAATTAATTTTTAATTTTTCGCTGCGTATTTAAATCATAAAATCCAAGAAAACCCAACAGTGCTATTAGAGCGACTTGCGAATTCGATTAAATTGATTTTATATGGTTCTGTGTATATGTGATATGCATGAATATGATCTATACATTAATTAGATTAATGTGTTTGAGGTTTTATTTGATTAAACATTTTGCCGAGTTAATTTGATTAATATGTTTACTATTTCTTGTAACCTATTGTTGTTAATTTGATTAATGTTACAATTTAACAAGAATCTAGTATTCTATTGTAAGATGATTAAACAATACACTATAAATATGGTTTCGGTTTTATAAAGGTGCGGACTGTTTAAATGTTAAATAGTGATAATCTATTTTGAACAGATTAATATATATCATAGGGTCTGTTTAATTGTTAAACAAGGATAATCGGTTTAGAACAGATCAATAAATTCATGAATTTGTTCAAGTGTTAAACAGAGATTAATTAATTCTGTTATGAACAAATTAAGTAATCTAATCAATTAAACTCAATGGATTTAGGTAGCAACTCATTCAAACGAGTAAGGTAAATCGTTTACCTAGTGGGACCATCGCTAGAGGCGTTGCCCCTTGGACCCCGCCAAGGGCGCTGCTCCTTGACCCCGAATTGATTTGTTACATAAATCATTTTAGTCATAATAAAATTTAACTTTAATGATATTATATTAGTATGTTTTTGTGTTTAGTGAGAATTGCTTGGTGCATAGCATGGCCCTTTTTACACCAATGTGATTGGCAGGTTTTATTTAATTTAATTTTATTTTGGGTTTGTAATTTTAAATACAGCCTGCGTGTCATTTATCAATTTGTTGTAATCTATTATTTATTTAGAAGAAATAGAATATTTTATATTACAATTTGTAATGTTAAATCGAAGCCCAAAATCAAGATAGATGGAGGTTCAAGATGCAGGCTCAAGATGGAGTCCGTTCGTGGCAATCTAAGGAAATCCATGGAGATGAAGATTACCTAGGAATGACCATTAACCTTCATATTGCCTTATGAAGATCAATTAGATTTGGGCCATGCTATGACATGCTTATTGTGTTATTATTATGTTATGTATATGATGTTATGTATGTGATGCTTTGTATATGATGCTATATATGTGATGCGGCATAATAATAAACAATAAAATGAAAATAAAGTAGAACCCTCATTTAATATTAAGTCATTAAAATGCCTTCCATAATTCAACACTTGTCAAGACTTGGATTGCTAAACATAGGTTCTGCCAAAGTAGGGTGTGTTAAGCCATCTAGGTAAGACATGATGGATAATAGTGATATCCATATATTTGAAATGGTTAGACTTAACTAGGTTATCAAAATAGTTTTGGACCTACAACATTAAATGGGATTTTAATTTTCAAGGACATGTGATGTCAAATCCCATATTTATCCAAGAGTTACATAAGATGTAATTGGTAAAGTGTTACCTACCTAAACAACCATACTTTACGTGATAAGCCAAAGCTTACTTAAAGTGAGGTGAAATATGGATCTTGGCCCACTAAAATTACAATTGTTATGATTGCTAAATTAATATTAAGGGTTATTGATTTAATAAAATTAGTGGGATTTAAATTATGCCTCGTTAAAAATTGTTTAATAAAATGCTAAGTACTCTATGTATATATTTGTTGTAGATAATGGCATCAAACACCACATCTAACTTGTCACTGTAAACGATCCTTGAGAAGGATAAGCTCAATGGGACTAACTTCCTTGACTGGTATAGAAACTTGAGAATTGTTCTTAAGCAAGAGAGGAAAGAATATGTCCTTGATTAACCTATCCTTGATGAACCAGCTGCTAATGCTCCTAAAGCTCAAAAGGATGCTCATAGTAAGCATCTCAATGACTCTGTTGATGTCACTTGCCTCATGCTTGGTAGCATGGAATCAGAGCTTCACAAGCAACTGATGGAAATGGAGGCTTATACCATGATAGGCCATCTCAAGGAAATGTTCCAAGAGAAAGATAGAATTGAGAGGTTTGCCACCTTAAAGGCATTACTCGCATGCAAGTTTACTGCTGGTAGTTCAGTGAGTCCTCATGTTCTGAAGATGAAGGGTCATCTTGATCATATGCAGAAACTTGGTCTTGAGATTAGCCAAGAGTTGGCTGTTGAAATCATTCTGTAATCTTTACCAAATGCACATGATGGGTTTGTTATGAACTACAACATGCATAATATGGAGAAGACTGTTTCTGAGTTGCATGAGATGCTTAAGACTATTGAACAGAACATCAAGAATACCAAAGATGTTTTGATGGTTAATAAAGGGAAAGGTATGAAAAGGAAAGGAAAGGGTAACAACAAGAATAAGGCTTCCAAGGACTTTAAGAAGCCCAAGCCCAATCCTAAACCTAAGGCTAA